>SJYA01002618.1:0-102756 GCA_006410615.1 Neotragus moschatus | reverse complement strand
TGTGGATCACAATAAACTGTGGAAAATTCTGAAAGAGATGGGAATACCAGATCAGCTGACCTGCCTCTTGAGAAACCTATATGCAGGTCAGAAAACAACAGTTAGAACTGGACATGGAACAACAGACTGGTTTTAAATAAGGAGTATGTCAAGGCTGTATATTGTCTCCCTGCTTATTTAACTTATATGCAGAGTACATCAGGAGAAATGCTGGGCTGGAAGAAGCACATGCTGGAATCAAGATTGCCTGGAGAAACTTCAATAACCTCAGATATGCGGATGACATCACCCTTATGGCAGAAAGTGAAGAGGAACTAAAGAGCCTCTTGATGAAAGTGAAGAGGAGAGTGAAAAAGTTGGCTTAAATCTCAACATTCAGAAAACAAAGATCATGGCATCTGGTCCCATCACTTAATGGCAAAAAATGGGGAAACAGTGGAAGCGGTGTCAGACTTTATTTTTTTGGGCTCCAAAATCACTGCAGATGGTGATTGCAGCCATGAAATTAAAAGACGCTTACTCCTTGGAAGGAAAATTATGACCAACATAGATAGCATAATAAAAAGCAGAGACATGTTACAATGCCACAAACTAAAAAATAAAATTAAAACATAATAATAATAATAATAAATAAATACACAGCCTCACAGCACTGCAAAAAAAAAAAAAAGCAGAGACATTACTTTGCCAACAAAGGTCCATTTATTCAAAGCTATGATTTTTTCCAGTAATCATGTATGGATGTGAGAGTTGGACTGTGAAGAAGGCTGAGCGCCGAAGAATTGATGCTTTTGAACTGTGGTGTTGGAGAAGACTCTTGAGAGTCCCTTGGACTGCAAGGAGATACAACCAGTCCATTCTTAAGGAGATCAGCCCTGGGTGTTCATTGGAAGGACTGATGCTGAGGCTGAAACTCCAACACTTTGGCCACCTCATGTGAAGAGGTGACTTATTGGAAAAGACTCTGATGCTGGGAGGGATTGGGGGCAGGAGGAGAAGGGGACAACAGAGGATGAGATGACTGGATGGCATCACTGACTCGATGGACAGGAGTTTTAGTGAACTCCGGGAGTTGGTGATGGACAGGGGGGCCTGGCTGGCTGCAATTCATGGGGTCACAAAGAGTCGGACACGACTGAGTGACTGAACTGAACTGAAGTGAAACTGGCACAGCCACTATGGAAAACAGTATGGAAGTTTCTCAAAAAACTTAAAATATAACTACTATATGATATAGCAATCCCACTCCTAGGCATTATCCAGACAAAACTATAATCAAAAAGATACATGCATCCCTGTATTCACAGCAGAAATATTCACAATAGCCAAGATGTGAAGACAAACTAAATGTTTTCCAACAGATAAATGGATGAAGGAGATTAGGTACATACATGCAATGGAATACTACTCAACAATCAAAAACCACAGAATAATGACATTTGCACAAAAATGGGTAAATCTGCAGATTACATACTAAGTAAAAGTCAGAAAGAGAAAGAAAAATACCATATAATATCTGATTTGTAGAATCTAAAATATGACATAAATGTCATATATGTATGTGGTATCCTTAGTTCCCTGACTAGAGATTGAACCCATTGCCCCTACCATGGAAGAGTCTTAAACACTGGACTGCAAGAGAAGTCACTTCAAGTCCATTCTTTGGAGAGAGTAATAAATTTGATAAATAAAATATGTAAAAACTCAAGGTTATCTAAAAGTTAATTCCTTTAGAAAAATTTATATATATAGATATAATAAAGTTTAATTATATGATTTATAATTATTACAATTATATAATTTAGAAATATTAACATATATATATTAAGATATCTAAAAGTTTTTCCTTTTAGAAAGATTAATAAATTTGATAAATTTAGCCAGACTAACCAAGCAAATTAAAATAATAAATTACTAATAGGGATAAAAACAAAGTAACAAATCCTACATACACTTTAAACAAAAACAAGAGGTTAATATGAAAAAAAAGCCAAATATATTTCACAATGTAGAGAAAATGGAAATATTATTTGAAAAATAGAATCAGTAAAACAAGTACATGAAGAAACAGACCATCTAAATAGTCTTAACTCTGTAAAACAAATTGTATCTTTAATTTATACCACACAATGATTTCTCCCTCCATGACTGTATTACTTCATTGCTGACTTTTTCCAAAAATTTAAAGAAGTATCAATATCAATTTTAAATATATAATATATATGTGAAATAAAAATTTTATAAAACATTTTATGAAGTTATCATAATCTTGTACCTAAACTTGACACGAGCAGTGCAAGAAAGGAAAATTAAAGATACTTCTGTAAGGAATATAAGCTCAGTTGCTCAGTCATGTCCACGGACTGCAGCACACCAGGCCTCCCCGTCCATCACCAATTCCTGGAAGCTGCTCAAACTCATGTCCATTGAGTCAGTGATGCCATCCAACCATCTTACCCTCTATTGTCTCCTTCCTCTCCTGCCTTCAATCTTTCCCAGCATCAGGGCCTTTTCAAATGAGTCAGCTCTTCACATCAGGTGGCCAAAGTATTGGAGTTTCAGCTTCAGCATCAGTCCTTCCAATGAATATCCAGGACTGATATCCTTTAGGATTTACTGGTTTGAACTTCATGCAGTCCAACGGACTCTCAAGAGTCTTCTCTAACACCACAGTTCAAAAGCATCAATTCTTTGGCACTCAGCTTTCTTCATGATCCAACTCTCACATCCTTACATGACTCCTGGAAAAACCATAGCTTTGACTAGATGGACCTTTGTTGGCAAAGAATATCTCTGCTTTTTAATATGCTGTCTAGGGTTGTCATAGCTTTTCTCCCAAGGAGCAAGCATCTCTTAATTTCATGGCTGCAATTCATCATTGAAGCCNGATCCAACTCTCACATCCTTACATGACTCCTGGAAAAACCATAGCTTTGACTAGATGGACCTTTGTTGGCAAAGAATATCTCTGCTTTTTAATATGCTGTCTAGGGTTGTCATAGCTTTTCTCCCAAGGAGCAAGCATCTCTTAATTTCATGGCTGCAATTCATCATTGAAGCCCAAGAAAATAAAATCTGTCAGTTTCCATTGTTTCCCAATCTATTTGCCATGAAGTGATGGGATTAGATGCCATGATTTCAGTTTTCTGAATGTGGAGTTTTAAGCCAATTTTTTCACTCTCCTGTTTTCACTTTCATCAAGAGGCTCTTTAGGAACATAACAGATCCTAAATAAGATATCAGCAAATTGAATCTAGTGATGTACAAAAAAGATGATATATATCATGTCATAGTGAGATTTATCTTAGGAAAGGAGATGCATAACATTTGGAAATCAATCATAATTCAACATATTAATAGAAAAAAGGAGAAATGTCATATTTTCTGTGGAGCAGCAAAAGCATTCAAGATAATTAAAATTTTATTAGAAAAATGACAGTAACAAACTCCTCTCAGCAACCTTAGAACAGAGAGGGACTTACTTGATTTAACAAAGATATCTAAAAGAGAGAAACATTTTTTATAAAGGAACTAGGACTGTGCTTAATGGTGACATGTTGAAAGCTTCCCCCATTGGAGTCTGGAAGAAGAAAAGATTATTAACTATTCTTTTTCTAGTCAACATTATCCTGGAAGCAAGTAAAACAAATGTTAAAAATTTGGAAGGAAGAAGGAAAACTGTACTCAAGGAGGTTATGATTCTCTTAGGCAGAAAATTTTAAAGCAACTTTATACATGTACTTAGAATTAACAAGTAAGGAGAGTAAGGCTTTTTGATATAAGATAATCAGTATAACTTCTGTATGTCAGAAATAATAAATTTGAAATAAATTTAAGTAAACATTTTCTATGGTACAAGTTACATCAAATTTCTCAGAAAAAAATCTAATGGAAGATGTGCAAGTTCTCTATCAATAAAATCACTGATATTGAAATTAAAAACTGAAGACCTAGATAAATGAAAATATTTGATATGTTAATGGCTATAGCACTTTAAGATGTTGGTTCTCTCCAAACTGATCTATATATTCAATGCAATACAGGTAGACTATTCCATCAGGATTTACTCGTGAATATTGAGAAGGTGGTTTACACTTATATAAAATTTAAAACACCAGAGAGGCACCAAGATAAACTTCAAAAAGTGACTTGAAGACTTATACTATAAAGTGTCAAGACTTAATAATAGTTATTGACTTATTAATAGATATACAGAATACTGGCATAGTCTAAAACATGATTCTATGTAAAGAGTGACTTGACTTAGGATAATAAGAGATGCCTAGATTCAGTGATCAAATATGTTCATAACAACAAGTATTTCTGGGTCATACTTCGTTTATAAAAGCATCTTGACTGTTACCTTAAGGCGTTAATGAACACTTGATGAATTTTGAATCTACATGTGTATGATAAGACAATAAAGATTCAATCTAAGTATTAACGCTTACAAAGATTGTAATCTTGAGTTATGCAAATGCATTTCATACTAGTATATGACAACAATAATGAAATCAAAGAAACTGTAGACATTATTAGATTTGCAATTTGAGTTATCAAACACATTGTTAGAGTATAAAAAGAAACAGAGCAAAAGAAACTATTTGTATTACCTATGTTTATAAAGAGCTTGTATCCAAAATGTATTTGAAAATATTTTCCTATAAAGCAGTAAGATAAAAGCAAATGTTTAATTTTAAAAGTGAACCAACATCTCTAATAAGGAATTCATCATAAGAATAACATACGAAAGCCACATTAGTCAGCAAGGAAATATAAATTAAAAGCATATATAATATCACTTAATATCAAAATGGCTATTTTTTTTTTTACAAAACATGGAAACTTACAGTGTTAAATATTTATGAGAATGTGAAACAATTGAAATGTTTAGGTTTTTCTAGTGAGAATATAAACTGGCATGACTTTGAAGAGCTCTTTGTTACTATCATTAAGCTGAGCACGAACATGTCTCATGGTCAGCAATTTCACACTTTAAGTATATTCTCAACAGAAATGCATTCATGTTTACCAAAAGGTATGTATTAAAGTGCTTGTAGGAGTACTATTCAAAAGTGACAAAAACTGGGGGAAAAGTTAAAATCCACTGAGTTTAACAGATAAATTAATTGTGGTATAATCAATTAACAAATAATAATGAACAATATAATTAATAAACCACAACTGCACACAAAATAGATGAATCTCATAAAATTAATTTTTGGTGAAATAATCCAGATACAAAGTAGAACATATTGCATAATTCAATTTATAAAAGTATCAAGTTAGGCAAAACAATCTCAGATGAAGGAAGGACTGAGAGAAGATAAATTGTGTTCATCCTGATTTTAAGGAAATGTCAGAGAAAACAATACGTAAGAGGCATGCTTCTTTATATTGATAATTTCCATACATTTCTCTTTTCTTCTTAACTACTCCTTAAGAGATAAGAGGTTATCAATCTGACTGAAGTATTGTAAGGATGTTCTTTAAGCCATATTTTGCTAGTGAAGTTGGTGATAGAGAATTAAATTTTCCTTTATTAGAGATGGCTTCTCTTTCAGTTCTTGTGCCGTGTGTTAAGGAGTACTACACAAGGTCTGACAGCTTAATTTCACAATTGGTCAAGTGCCACCCTCGCTTCTTTATTAACTCTTGCATACAGTGGTAGATAAAGAATGAAGACCATATTTATTAGCTGTGCCAAGTGAAACAGGATTTTGCTCAATAGACTATATGCTCAGAGAGATATTAACTGTCTAAACTTGCAATTTGCCGTATATCCTTGTGATGAGCAGTTGAATTACAGATAATTTAGAGCTAGAGTCAACAAAATTTCTACCAGATAATAATATGGAATATGAGAGGAAACATAATCAAAGAAGCTAACAAAGTTGTTGAAATGAAACACTGGAAGGCTGATATAGTCAATAACTGTGATGGAGAAGAAAATGAGTAGTTTGGAGGAAAAAATAGGTGTTCCTTTTTCACATATTAGGATTGGGATTTTAATTATCTAGCTAAGTGGAGATGATGAGATATATGAGTCTGAAGTTCAGAAAAGAGGATTGAAACCTGGAGAATTTCACCATCAACAAGATAAGAAGAACATGAGAATCAGGAAAGGAGACTGGAAAAACTGAATAGTAAAAATAAGGAAGAAAAAATAAGATATGATATCCTCAAATGACATGAAGAAAGATTATCTATCAAAGATCCAAGAATCATCAATTGTGTCTAAAGCTTTGTGGAAACAATAAGGTTAGGACAGATCATTTGTCCTGACAGCAAAATGGAGGCTATAGATCATCTTTTGAAGATAAGTTTCAATGGCCTGGCAAATACAAATACCTTATTCAGTCAGTTCAGTTCAGTCGCTCAGTCGTGTCTGACTCTTTGCGACTCCAAGAATTGCAGCACGCCAGGCCTCCCTGTCCATCACCATCTCCAAGAGTTCACTCAAACTCACGTTCATCGAGTCGGTGATGCCATCCAGCCATCTCATCCTCTGTCGTCCCCTNGCAGGAGGAGAAGGGGATGACAGAGGATGAGATGGCTGGATGGCATCACTGACTCGATGGATGTGAGTCTGAGTGAACTCCGGGAGTTGGTGATGGACAAGGAGGCCTGGCGTGCTGCAATTCATGGAGTCGCAAAGAGTCAGACATGACTGAGCGACTGAACTGAACTGAACTGAAAGAGGCAGTTTATTTTCCTTTAATCACTTAGTTGCTTCTACTCTCTATGTCTCTGTCACACCTTTTTTTCAGAGAACCAAGTTACCCTAACAGCTTAATTGTGACATAAATATGGTTTCAGAACCCAACATCTCTAGTGTTGACCCAGAAACTCTGGCCCTATAATCTCTCATTTTTCACAAGATTTTAACTCTCATGTATTAGTCTCCTTCCTAGTAATACAAAAAAGTCAAATTAATCACATCATTTCACTCCTTTCAAATCAGTCATCTATTTCCCTGTAAATAGCTTATTTCTCTCAGTGGCCCTCTCGTACAGTAACTCAGGCTGAGGGTCTTATGACAACTTTCGGTTTTAAAAGTGTGATTATTTTAATGAAAAATAGTTGGTAGGATAGTTAACTTTCATTTGTAGAAAAGTTAAACCTCCATTTTAATGAACTTTGAACATTCAGATAAATCATCTATTACGTTAAAATTTAAGTACAGAAGGAGTTCTTCATTTAAAGTGAAGAAATAACCCATTTGATCCACTGCATTTTACAATAAATGCTATCTCTTGAAGGGCAGGGGGGGAAATGGTGTCACAGAGCAAAACAGATAGCCTGCTGAAAAGAATATCCAAATTCAGAAATGCCAGGCTAGAGAGCAGTGAATACCCTGAAAAGACAATTACATATAATTTAGAGGTATTTTCTAGTTTGTTGTATAGATCACGCAATAACAGAAGCTTTGTGTGCATTTATAACTGCTTGGAGAATAGACTAGAGTAGAATGGTAATGCGTGTATATTATAATGAGCAATTCTTTTGATAAACCTGGGGAGGAAGATGGAGAATTAGAGAGGCAAATGAGAGGGCTTCTGTGTGCTGGGAATAGCAGATGAGCAGCGCCTCTATTGCCTCCATTTGGATAATGGGGCTATCTCTGACCGCTGTTATCTTCTCTCCGGGCAGCTGGAGAGCAGGACAAAGGTAAAACTATTCTATTCCTGCATGACAGAAAAGTCTCTATAAGCTCTTTCTCTAACAGCCATTGAGTCTTTCCAAATTGCAGTGAGAAACATCACTCATCTAGTACAAGCCTACTTGCCATACACAGTAGCTTTGAACAATCCCAAATATATTCTCCTGAAACACACAGACATGTGCTCACTTCTTCACAATGCTCTATCATTAAAGGAAAGTCATGGAAGATAAAATGCAGAATAGCTGGACCTATAATGTATAATAGCAGGCATCTCTATAATAGCCCAAGTGCTTCATGTATTAGAAGTCATTTTCTGTAAGAGCTCACAATGAAAAGGAAGGGAAATTATAACATGAAAATGAAGGTGCAAAGTGGGTGATGCTTTAAAGCAGCGATGTGCTGTTATATGTCATTGGTTGACCTCAGCTGTTTCTTTTTCAATGCAGAGTGAAATCTTAAAACATTTAATCAAAGTAACTGAAATGAATTCAAACTTTTTTTTTTCTTTTATTTCTCCCTCCAGCCTATAATTCCTTCCTCCACAATCATATAGAGTACCATATCTGGGAAAAAGAGAAATACTAATTCCTGTCCTTTTATATATACATGTACACACACTTATGCATACATTTATATAAATGCACATCGATACTTCACAGGCATTTTACATACACACCAGAGATAATTTTGTGATTTTAGGAAAAAGTACCACAAAGTAAACTGAGCTAGTTAAAACAACTTGACATCGGATATTTTTATATTTTAATTAAAGGGAATAATAAAGGAGAAGCTACTACTTATAGGGTAGTAAATTGAAAGTGCTTTATAAATTTGAGATGAGTCAAGAAGCACACTTGGCACTACTTTTTTAGAGGAAGCAATGTGGCCCCAGGACCAGTTCAGACTCTGTCATCTAAATAAGGCAACTGGTAGATATGATGTCAATGAACTGTGTATGGAAGTTCACAAGATGCAAGGTTACAAGATACAAATAGGAATCTATAAAGTTATCCTTCTCCATACTTTTTATTGATGGCTTAAATATGTTATAATCACCTTGATTTTCTTTCTATGTAGAAAATGCTGAGGATTATTATGGATCCAACCAAAAAATATGGAAAATTGAGACCCCAGGGTCCTGTATATTTTGAATAACTATCTGTTTATATACTATGGGCAACATCCTCCCCAAAATAAATTTTTAGCATTTTAAAGCAATTTAACTTTTATTTTATATTTATACTGTATCTATCTATTGCCTGTTGCTGAGAGATTCCGTTTTATATATCCTCTTCTACGTTTCTTGATTTCATTCTTTATGGAATAGAAACAAATAATCATGCGATCAGTTGCTTTTGACATTGATCTTAATTTACATTCTCCTTAGTCAATCAAATTACTCCATGTCATGGGTCCAGTGAGAACTGTGTCATAAAGCAGAGCAATGTGATGAAGCTTACAAATTTATTTCTCATCTGAAAACTTTGTAGTGCCTCTGAAATACAATCTTTCAAATACTATATAATCTCTACATTAAAAGCAGGCAAGTATTTGAAAATATATATTCTTTCAGAAATGGAAATTTACCTTACAGTTTTGCTGTTGCTCAAACTTGGTTAAATATTAAGAAGCCTCAGTTATTAGAGAAGAGTTATATTGTGGCCCAGTTTCATCAATGAATGATTTAGTTACCAAGAAAAAAAAAAAAAACAGCTTACCAGTGATTTTTTAAAAATCATTTTACCAAAAAAAAACCCATAAATAAATCAGTCAATACTAACATACATCGTGGATCAGTGTCTAGTTGATACGTGTTCAGGTAATGAGCTCACAGAGTGGTTTGAGAGTGAAAACAAGGATCCATTAGGCTAGCTAAAGAGAATCTGTTGTTTAGTCACTGAGTTGTGTCCAATTCTTTGTGACCCCATGGACAGTAGCCCCCCAGGCTCCTCTCTGTCCATGGAATTTCCCAGGCAAGAATACTGGAGTGGGCTGCTAAGAGAGAATCTGTACTCTTTTAACAATTACCCAATTCGACACCTTTCCCCTGAAATCAGCTAGCCAGTTCACAAACTTGGCACCATCAGTCATACTTATGTATCAGATTGCCTGTACCTTCTTCCACTTATGGTGCATATACTCACTGCTACTGCTGCTGCTAAGTCGCTTCAGTCGTGTCCGACTCTGTGCGACCCCATAGATGGCAGCCCACCAGTCTCCCTTGTCCCTGGGATTCTTCAGACAAGAACACTGGAGTGGGGTGCCATTTCCTTCTCCAATGCATGAAAGTGAAAAGTGAAGTGAAGTCGCTTAGTCGTGTCCAACCCTCAGCGGCCCCATGGACGGTGAAGCCTTCCAGGCTCCTCCGTCCATGGGATTTTCCAGGCAAGAGTACTGGAGTGGGGTGCCATTGCATGCCCAAAATACGTTTTCTATTTTACCAGGAGGAAGGAGATGACTGGATCAGACTAAAGGCTATTGATCACTTTCAAGGCAACTTAGCAGCTGTTAGTAAACATACGTGGGAACACAATGATGTCAGATATTTACCTGTGTGTGCAGTAGGGTTGTACCACTAGAAAGAAAACATATAGTATGATTTAGATACCTGCCTCTCTTCTTTCCGGAGGGACAGAAGGAGGGAAAGGGAGACTTTTATTTTGGAATATTAAGGGTCTCTACTCTGGAATGTGAGCAAACAGTGCCTCTCCTGGAAGGAGGTCTCTAAAGCTCTTGGAGCAATATCTCATCTCTAACTTTCAAGACATGGCTGCCATTTAGTCATCTTTTGTTTCCCAATGATCTTTGCTCAGAAATCCTGAACTATGTAGAACTGTGAAAATATTTGTGGAGAACTGTCTCCCAGCAGATGCCACCTGGGCAAAGACATGGATGCTTGAAGTGCTGTATTTAATGAACAGAACATATTTAAATACTGACACAAATGATCCACATGGGTATTACTCCATTGTGGAATAATATTCAAAACGAAGAAAATTTTATTTGACTTCAAATAATGCCGTAATATTTTTTTAATCCTTTCAAATGAGTCAACTGCTCTATATATTAGAGACGTAATCATTTGAAATGATGCTTTCACCTTTGTCCACCTAATAATTTAAGTTTACTTTTTATTTAATGAAAATAATTCTCTTAATATAAGAATGTTTTAATGTGGCATCATTTTAGTCAGTTAAAATTTGAGAAAGGGAGAAAATCAGCCTGTGAACTTTGGCTGTAGTAACTCTTTATCATGAAATTGATAGGAATTGTATTCATAAAGTTGTCAGGGTAAATGTGGGTACAAACTGCCATCCTGGACTCTTTGATGTTCTTAGATCTGGCTTTCTTAGTAGAGAAGGATAAGATGTGAGCTATGTTATCAGAAGCATTTCCTAGACCCAAGCCATACGTTAAGAAGGAAGCAATGTTAGAGGTAGGAAGTGGGGCAGAATTATGATCCTAAAAACTGGTATATTCTGACCTGGGGCATTATAACAGATAAGGTTATATGAAGAAAGACATATCTCTGGGCAACAATGCAAAGAGTAAAAGCTTAATCTTTATAGCTCTCTCTCTCTTTTTTTTAACCCATTCTGAATTTTCTGTTCCTGATTTCATACACTATTCCTATTTCCTTTTATACTGAGATCCCTTCTATTCTTAACTAGTTGATCCAGAGGTAAATTAATGTTTCATGAAAAAAGAGTAAGGGAAATAAGAATTCATTACTGTATACTTCTAATATGACAAGAAATATTCCATAGTAATCACTTATAGAAGTATACCCAGGACAAGTTAATGCTTCAGTAATTAGCTTTTGTCCTTTCATAGCCTTTTATTCAAACAAAAAGTATTTTCTTTGAACTATTTTCCAATTTATACTTTGAAAAGACAAAAAGTATATTAGAAGATGAACAAATAAGAACAGGTTGATATCAAGTTACCTTTAATATTCACTAAATGGTGTTTGTAAATCTGTTACTGGAAAGTCAGAATGGGGTGAGGGCATAAAGAAGAAAACAGTGAGAAACAGAGAATAATTAGCACATCCGCAAATAAGACTAACATTACTGACCACAAAACTGGTCTTCATACAACTGTACTTGTTCCTTTTTGCAGGTATTTTTCTGGTTTGTAGTATTTGTCTATAATGTAAGTTAGTTCAGCGGTTAAAAGGAAGAAAGTATTATGGAAAGGAATGTCTATGAACTTGTGAAAAAGATATAGATCTCATATTTATGTAATTATTCAAAGGGTCCTTATTCTCTCCAGGAATATAAGAAAAGTCATATAAATATGTAAATTATACAACTATTTTATAATTTATTTTTCCTTAACCCCTCACCTCCAGTTAAGTTTACACACTACTAAGAACTTATTTCTGGTTTCATTGCTCTTGAAAGCAGTGATACTTTGTACATGTTAATAAGTACAGTGAGTTAATAAGCACATGTCATTGTATCATATTAACTATTCATATTGTCACTTTATAATTTGCTATTGTCAATATTTCAAGAGTTTCTCATTTATTTTGTTAGTTTTCTCTTGGTGGATTTTTGCTGTCAAGGGTATTATGAGACAAAGTGAACGGTTATTTAATTCATCACTTGAAATGTTGTGGATATATAATTGACTATTGAAATTACACTGAGATAATAAGTAAACGCAAATGAATTTTTTCACTTCCTCTTAGATGAACAGGAAAGAAGACCTAAAAGCTAAGCATCTGCCAAGTTTGTATCAGCATCAGTTTAATTGTGGATATTTTTTGCTGGTGTTATTCTCTTGTTATTCTTCAACTTGAAGATCAACAATCAATAATTACCCAGTGCAGAGTATGTGGAGTAACACTTGTGAGTATAAGCACACATCTCCCCTTGTCTGGGGATGTATCATTGGTGTCCAAGAAGAAAGTGTGTACATCAATGCAGAACTCTCAGTCTCACCACTCACAACTCATTGTGCTCTCCTTTAACTAGAGAAAGAACTTTGCCCATTTAACAATAGGGTATTGTTGCAAGTTAAAAGTAGCCATGGTGAAGAATATTCTCATTAGGTCTTTGTATCCATCTTTAAAAAGAGTAGAGGAGCTCCTATTCCTTCTATTATTCTATCACCACAGATTTATAGACATATGTTAAATATAAAAATTTTAAATTATCTATTAAATATTATTTTCAGAATTGACATATGGATAGTTTGTTTAAAAATTAACTCTATCATTTATCTTTTAGACAAACCAAACAGAATCATGCTGCTGCTGCTGCTAAGTCGCTTCAGTCATGTACAACTCTGTGCAACCCCATAGATGGCAGCCCACCAGGCTCCCCCGTCCCTGGAACTCTCCAGGCAAGAACACTGGAGTGGGTTGCCATTTCCTTCTCCAACGCATGAAAGTGAAAAGTGAAAGTGAAGTCACTCAGTTGTGTCCAACTTTTAGCAACCCCATGGACTGCAGCCTACCAGGCTCCTCTATCCATGGGATTTTACAGGCAAGAGTACTGGAGTGGGTTGCCATTGCCTTCTCCAAAACAGAATCATATGAATGCTAATAAGAATTGTGTTGTATATAAAATGAAGATAAAAAGATACACTTAGTTTTAAATATTTAAAGAATGTAAGGGGTTCAGGATTGGGAACTCATGTACACCCATGGCAGATTCATGTCAATGTATGGCAAAACCAATACAGTAAAGTAAAATAAAGTAAAAATTAAAATTAAAAAAAAAAATAAAAAGAATGTAGCTGATTATTACCCATTTGACTGCTAGCAGGTAAAAGTCAAAGTGCAAACCCATGTTTTAGATATGTCACTAAATGTTTTGTCTTCCACAGTATTTCATTATATAAAAACACTTTGGGGATGAACTTTCTTTGCCCTAAACTTTTATCCTCCCTGGTGTAAATATCTCCAAAAGACATCTATTTTTCTGTAGAACCAGGCTAATCTTAAGAAGTAAGGATATGTGTATGAAGAAAATTATAATTTAATAAACTGATATTAAATGCATATCATAAAACGTATCTTCAACTGCCCAAATTTTATAAACACAATTCCTCAGTGGGAATCATGTAGATAGTATGAGTTTATGTAAATATATATTTAATGGCTACTTTGTTTCAAGGCTAGGTTTAAGGGGTACAGCAGTAAACAAAACAAATGTAACTGTTAAAACTTTTGATGCTAATAGTAGAGAATAGAAATAATAGTGGCTTAAACAGAACAATCTTCTTTTCAAAATAAATCTATGAATATATATATATATTTCTCATTTTATAGACGAGAAACTGAACCTTAGAGAAATGCATTTGGCTCTGCCTACTAGTAATACTACTCTAAAAGTTTGGTGTGTTGATTTTTCTCACAAAATGAGAAGTTAGGAAGCACAGTTCAGAGGCTCCCGCCCTCGCTTGAGGCAGTCCTCAAGGTCTTCATCTCGTTTTTGTCTCTGTTCGCCACTATCTCAGCATACAGTTTTTTCTTCAGAGTTATGAAAATTTGTCCCTCCCTTAGACATAAGACCAACAGTATAGCCAGGAAGATGAAAATGAAAACAGAGAGAAGCAGAGCCCCTATCAAAAGCTTAAACAGGACTTCTCTGGGGCTCAGCGGTAAGAATCTGCTTGCCAGGACAAGGGACAAAGGCTCCATTTCACATACCAGGGAGCAATTAAGCCCACGCACCACAACTACTGAGTCTGTGCTCTAGAGTCCATGCTCCACAACAAGAGAAACCACCGCAATGAGAAGCCCATAAACTGCCATGAAGAGTAGCCCCTGCTTGCCACAACTAGAGAAAGCCTCCCACATAGCAATGAAGACCCAGTGCAGCAATAAATAAACAAACTATATATATACTTCTAATATATATATACTTTATATATATATAAAGAACATTTCCCAGAAAGCATCTAGCTGACTTCTGCCACAGAGCTCATTGATTATAAATGCATTACATACTCCTATCTGGAAAATCCCATGGATGGAGGAGCCTGGAAGGCTGCTGTCCACGGGGTCACTAAGAGTCGGGCACGACTGAGCGACTTCATTTTTTACTTTCACTTTTCACTTTCATGCATTGGAGAAGGAAATGGCAACCCACTCCAGTGTTCTTGCCTAGAGAATCCCAGGGACAGGGGAGCCTGGTGGGCTGCCGTCTATGGGGCTGCAGAGTCAGACACAACTGAAGCAACTTAGCAGCAACAGCATCTGCAAGGGAGTCTAGGAAGTGTAGATCTGAGTACACTGATGCTTTAATTAAAATCAGCATCTATTAGCAAAAAGTGGGGAATGATGTTTGGTAGGCAATAGCAGCATAACAGTAATGCTTTGGGAGATTAAGAAGTATGCTTCTGGCACAAAACTGTGAGCTTGAAAGTTGTCAACAGTCAAACAGCCAAAAAATGTGGACTAAAACTCAGTGTTACAAGGAGTGATCCAGTTTCTCCACACCCTCACCAGCATTTAGTATTGCTGCTTTTTAATTTTTATTTTAAGCATTCTGATGGGTTTGTACTAAGATCTCATTGTGGTTTAATAGCACATGATATTGAACATCTTTGTATATGCTTACTTGCCATCCTTAATTTCTCTTTGTTAAAATATCTATTCTTGCCTTTTCTTCATTTTCTGATTGTTTCAGCATGAATTTTTTAATGTATTTAAAGTCTGCAAGAAAACACAAGGATATACTTGCAGAGCCAAATACAAACAGTGAGAATTAGAAATGAATTCACTATTATCTCCCAATTTTAAATATATAAGGTCTCAGTTTTAGTGATAGGCTAAAAAATTTATGATTTCAAGAACAGTCTTCAGTGTAAAAACCTCCATACTTTTAATCTAGTAAGTTCAAACTACCTTACTACGGAGTAATGCTGGTATTCTTTTGATAGCTAGTCTTCTTACTAGACCTTCTGGTTTGGCTGTTTTCTTTTTTTCCTTTGAGTAATTTTATTTAACTTTTTGCAGCTCTCTTAGATGCTATAGTCCTTGATAGTTTCTATATTTGAAAATGATGGTTTGTATCCTTTTCTAGTTTATTGACATCTTGCTGGGTACAATGCTGTGAATCATACTTTTTTCTGTAGCATTTTATACAATGTAACCTATTAACTTCAGATAGTTAATGTGGTTCTGAGGAAGTTTCAGGTTATCCTAATTGTTTTCTCCCTTGAATTTGTCAGCCTGTATACCTGAAGATTTTATACTTTTGAAGCTGATTCACCCAAAGAGGTGAAAGGATTTCAATGCAATATTTAAGATATTGTGTTATCTGCTATTTTGTCCTCTTGAATTTGGGGGAAATTATCTGCTATTTTAACTGGGGATTTAATTTTACTTTTAGCTTGTTGAACCCTCTTCAGAGATTTCAAGAAACCTTTCGTAAATCTCTTTTGTACTTCATATTATCTTATTATTTAAAAAAATCTTTTACCACTGTGTTATGCTATTTGCCTCAAAACTTTTCATTTTAAGTAACATGCTTAAGTTATGTCTATTTACTTATTGTTTTTCATTCTCAGCTTTTTAGCTTTTTATTTCTTTAATTTATATAGATTAGAAACATCCATGGGCATCCATTTTTCTCTCATATTCTTTCACTTAATTTTGAGTTATTTTAATTGGAAAAATTTTCATAAGTTCTTTAAGAGTACTTAAAATTCTTGTAGATGCTTCTTATTTGAGTTGTATTTGCTTTCATGATACATTCATAACAAATAAACGTTTACTATTTTACATACTTTGTTACTTTTTCTCCCCTTTAGTATATTTGCATAGATGCCATGTCACTTTTCCTACATATTGCTCATATATAAACTCCCTTCCAAAATTTTATTTTTATTAACATACTGCATACTTTCACAAGCTTCCTAATTTTTCTTTATAAATTATTTATTTACACTTAGAGATTAAAATTTGAGCTAGGGTACCTGGGTCCTGAGACCAGGAATATGGTGAGGAAGAAGACGCAACATGGTCTCTGTGCTTTCCTTCTCCTATACAGTGTTTTTCTTCTTTTTTGATGCCTAAGTTCATCTCATTCTCTCTGCATGTCTCCTTCAACATGGAACATTCTTGGCTTTAAGACTTCCTAACAAAGCTAGTGGAGGTGATGGAATTCCAGTTGAGCCATTTCAAATCCTGAAAGACAATTCTGTGAAAGTGCTGCACTCAATATGCCAGCATATTTGGAAAACTCAGCAGTGGCCATAGGCCTGGAAAAGGTCAGTTTTCATTCCAATCCCAAAGAAAGGCAATGCCAAAGAATGCTCAAACTACCACACAAGTGAACTCATCTCACATGCTAGTAAAGTAATGCTCAAAATTCTCCAAACCAGGCTTCAGTAATACGTGAACCATGAACTTCCTAATGTTCAAGCTGGTTTTAGAAAAGGCAGAGGAACCAGAGATCAAATTGCCAACATCCACTGGATCATGGAAAAAGCAAGGGAGTTCCAGAAAAACATCTATTTCTGCTTTATTGACTATGCCAAAGCCTTTGACTGTGTGGATAACAACAAACTGGAAAATTCTGAAACAGATGGGAATACCAGAACACCTGACCTGACTCTTGAGAAAGAGTCAGGAAGCAGGTCAGGAAGCAACAGTTAGAACTGGACATGGAACAACAGAATGGTTCCAAATAGGAAAAGGAGTACGCCAAGGTTGTATATTGTCACCCTGCTTATTTAACTTCTATGCAGAGTACATCATGAGAAATTCTGATCTGGAAGAAGCACATGCTGGAATCAAGATTGCCGGGAGAAACTTCAATAACCTCAAATGTGAAGATGACACCACCTTTATGGCAGAAAGTGAAGAGGAACTCAAAAGCCTCTTGATGAAAGTGAAAGAGGAGAGTGAAAAAGTTGGCTTAAAGCTCAACATTCAGAAAACGAAGATCATGGCATCTGGTCCCATCACTTCATGGGAAATAGATGGGGAAACAGTGGAAACAGTGTCAGACTTTATTTTGGGGGCTCCAAAATCACTGAAGATGGTGACTGCAGCCATGAAATTAAAAGACGCTTACTCCTTGGAAGAAAAGTTATGATCAACCTAGATAGCATGTTCAAAAGCAGAGATGTTACTTTGCCAACAAAGGTCCATCTAGTCAAGGCTATGGCTTTTCCAGTGGTCATGTATGGATGTGAGAGTTGGACTAAAAAGAAAGCTGAGTGGTGAATAATTGATGCTTTTGAACCTTGGTATTGGAGAAGACTCTTGGGAGTCCCTTGGACCTAAGGAGATCCAACCAGTCCATTCTGAAGGAGATTGGCCCTGGGATTTCTTTGGAAGGACTGATGCTGAATCTGAAACTCCCTTACTTTGGCCACCTCATGTGAAGAGTTGACTCATTGGAAAAAACTCTGATCCTAAGAGGGATTGGGGGCAGGAAGAGAAGGGGATGACAGAGGATGAGATGACTGGATGGCATCACCGACTCGATGGACATGAGTTTGGGTAAACTTTGGAAGTTGGTGATGGATAGGGAGGCCTGGCATGGTGCAATTCATGGGGTTTCAAAGAGTCAGACACAACTGAGCAACTGATCTGAACTAAAGAATCTTGTGGCAACCTAGAACACACAGCTTGTACCCACAGTGCCCTATTTGTCTGACCCTCCTCTTCTTTTCATGCTTCTCTTGTTTCTTTTTACCAGCAACTTCCACATTACCAAAGCAGAAGATAAATGTTAATGAAAGGTTATTTCTACCATTATGTTAAAACTTCAGGAAGGGTTAGCATACACATATAAATAACATGTTGCATGCACACCAGGGCTAATCAGAGTTTATTTTGAAACACAGAGACCAGGCAGTAAAGAGTTTACTACTGTACCTTGCACTCTGGGATTTACCATTCACTTTGTTTCATTCTGGAGGCAGGAAGGAGAGAGATGAGAGAAGGCCCTGATGCTTCCAGTTGTCTCTAACTCTGCTAATAGCCTCCCTCAAGGATCAGGGAACCAATATAGGGATCCCATCAGTTACCAAGTATATCCCTTTGGCATTTATATTCTGGGGGTGAAAACACACACACAGAGAATGAACCAGTGGTCCCTCTGGAACAAACATGAGGCAGACTAAGGTCAAGACTTTATATATCTCCTGACTTCTGTAAGGCCCTATTCTAACAGACCATGGTGATATTTATTTCTCCAAGGATTAGCATCAGTTTAGAGCGAGTATTTAATACAGTCCAAAGACCTGGATATTTTCTAATTCTAGTGAGAGTTACATGTCATTTTGGGGAAGGTTGAGGGAACAGTCAAGATTATATCTGTATTTACATTGAAGATTCCTTCTTTATACACACTACTATGTATGAAATAGGTAATCAACAAGGGCCTAATGTATAGCACAGGGAATTATACCAAATATTTTGCAATAACCAAGAAGAGAATATAATATGAAAAAGAATACATATATGTGTGTGTGTGTGTGTGTGAATCACTGTGTTACAAACTTGAAACTAACACAGTATTGTAAATCAACTATACTTCAATTAAAAAAAAGTTTTTAAAGACCCTTTCCTTATAGGAACAAACCTGTCCTCATGTTTCAATCTGTAAATAATTCATATTGAGAAACTGGATAAAAGATCAGGAATTTCCATTCTGGCAACTGAGTCAGTTGTCTGTCCAACAAACGTAGAAGTTTTCTGCCTATGTGTGCTAAGTTAAACTTTAGTGATCTGTCCATCTATTCTATTTCTATGTACCTCTTGTCAATTCGTCTCCACTATAGATTCTTTTGGGTCGGAGTTTCTCAACCTCAGCACTATTGACATATAGGACCAGATAACTCTTTGCTGTGTGTCAGGAGTCCTATACCTTGTAACATATGGTCGTAATATCTTTGATCTGTTTACTACATGCCAATAGCAATCTTCACCATTGTGATAACCAAAAATGTCTTCAGATATTGCCAAACATTCTTTGAGGACAAAAAAACTCCAGATGAATACTACCACTTTAGGTTAAAACACTGATTAATGTTCCATTCTTTAAAGTATGTCATCCCTGCCTCTAAGAATGAACAACCACCCCCTTGGACTCTATCATTATAGGTTCACATTGTTTCCTCTGAAATATGGAAACCCAACTAACTTGCAGGCTCTCCCACTGATATCTCTTGCCCAGAAGAATGTCATCAGCAAGAATTTTCAGTATGGTAGTGCTTTCTTTGCTGTTATATTTCTTAAGGACTTGGCGAAGGGAGTGTACTTTGACCCATCTCTTACGGGAGAGCAGATTGGTTAGGATGTAACTATGTAAACTGCAATGGATATAGTCCAATACTCCCATCTTTCTGAGTCTTCCCTCATTCCTCTACAGCCCACAGGGAAGTCTTTATATCCTAGCTTCTCTAATTGTTGCAGTCACTGAGGCCAGGATTCATTTAAATAGCCAAGTGAATCTAAACAGCCAAAGGACAACATCCAACACAGCAATCAAAGGGGAGGTTATCTTGGATGGACCTGACCTAATCAGTCAATGCTTGGAAAGAGACAAGTAGAACAGACACTTTCCTTGTGGCCTGGTAGAAAGCAGATGCCCACTTGTAAACTGCCTATGGAGTGGACAGGTAGTGAGGACCTGAAAGCCTGAGGGACTGAGAGCAATCCCTACTGATAAGTCATCAAGGAAACAGGGTTGAGTTTTACAACCACAAGGTCCTGAATTCTGCCAACAACCTGAATGAGTGGGGAAGAGAGATCTGAGCTCTGGATAAGCATGCAGCCCTGCTAACATCTCACTTCAACCTTTTGAGAAACCCAAATCGGGAGATAATAAAGGGGTCTTACTTCAAGCCCCGCCCCACCTCAACACACATACAAAGAATCATCTTGGATAAATTGTTAAAAATACAGATTCCTGAGCCATTTTTTCTATAGATCCTATGACCTTAGGATTCCTGAGTTTGAGAGAGACCCAGGAAACTCTGGGCTTCCTTAGTGACTCAGCAGTAAAGAGCCTGCCTGCAATGCAGGAGACCCAGGTTTGATTCCCTGAGTCAGGAAGACCCCCTGGAGGAGGGCATGGAAACCTACTTGGTACTCTTGCCTGGAAAATCCCATGGGCAGAGGAGCCTGGTGGGCTACAGTCCATAGGGTCATACAGAGTCAGACAGGACTGGAGGGACTAAGCAGCAGCAAGAAATTCTATATTTTAACAAACATACCACATGACTCTGATGCCCATGATTGAGAAAACACATTTTCAAATGCTTATTTTTTTTTTATCATTTTAGTATTAAATCTTATTTTCTAAAATATTATGCATGTGGTTCACATTTAAGTTAGAGTCTTTGAAGTCTAGGAACTGGGACTCAATTAAAGACACATAAATCTTCCCAGGTGGCCCTAGTGGTAAAGAACCCACTTGCCAATGCAGGAGACCTAAGACTTGGGTTTGATTCTTGGATCAGGAAGATCCCCCTGGAGTAGGAAACCACAACCCACTCCAGCATTCTTTCCTGGAGAATCCCATGGATAGAGGAGTCTGGCAGTCTATAATCCACAGGGTCACAAAGAGTCGGACATGACTGAAGCAACTTAGCATGCATATGAAGTAAACAGACATAAGAGGAAAGCAACAGCTTTCTCTGGAATCCTATTCTCTACACTTTACAAGTTGCTACCAAGGCTGGATCATGAGGGACACCAATTCTGACATATTTTATCCTGTGTCATTTCTGAGTAATCCCTCATTCATATTGCATTCCCACTAGACCTCAGGCTTTCTGAGTCTGGAAAACTGGTGGGAAACAGGAGGAGGTGATCCCTGACTATGTCCCGCATCTCAGGCCTTTGGTCTGATTTCTGAAGCTGAACTTCCAATTCTCATCTATTATTATTATCTCACATATCTTGTTTTCCTTTCCCTTTTTTTTACCATTTTTTAAGGACTTTTCATCTATAGCTGTTATTTCTCATTGGCTTATTCTCTCCAAGTTTTATCATTTCAGATTTCATGGAGAGATATCAATTGATCAGTTTGTTTGCTTTTCTCCTTCCTGGAAATATCAGCTCATTGTTCTGCCTGTATGTCTTCTATTTCTGTGGCAAGAGCCCAGGGATAATATAATAAAATCCAGTGGGGGCAAAACATTTACAAAGGGGCCACACTTTCCACAGGGGACATGGATGGGGATCTTCACTCAGAAACCACCAGCATATCAAGCACTGTGACCTGAAGTCTAATTTACTCATGAAATAAGAGGAAAGCAATGTGCAATATTTGATCAGTTTTCCTCAGTTCCTTCTTGAAGCCAAGGTTCAATGTCAGAAAAACATTCTGATCTAAATTTAAGTAGAACAAGAGAGTTAGTTACTGAAAGGCTCTGAAAATTTCCCACCATCTCAGGATCCGAAATCAGATAACTGTATGTGAATCTGGAATCAGGCAAGGAAAACAAGCTGAAAGCAACTGTATGTACAATTACCAGGCATTTTTCTTTTCCGAGTGTGTGTGTTAAGTCATTCAGTCATGTCCGACTCTTTGGGATCACATGGGCTATAGGCTGCCAGGCTCCTTTTTCCATAGAATTCTCCAGGAAAGTATACTGGTGTGAGTTGCTATTTCTTCTTCCAGGGAATCTTCTTGACCCAGGGATCGAACCTGAGTTGCTTGCATTACAGGCGGATTCTTTATCATCTGAGCCACCAGGAGAAGCCATTTTTCTTTTCTACCCTGAGCTACTGGAAAACATTTTTCATTTTTCTCTTCTACCCACTTAAAACTGGCAGATGAGGGGAATAAGTGATTTCAGATGAATATTTAGGAAGATATCTTTAATTTTTTCAGAAGAAAGCAGGTGTAAGCTCATCAACATTATAACTGAGGGGGTCGGGAAAGGAGAGGAGAAAAACAAAAATCAGAAGCAAAGAGAAATCAAATGTCTAATTTTTTTTTCAGATAGGACTAACATGAAGGATTCTTTTGTATTATGCTGATTAGAATATGAAACAAAAGTATATTTGAAATAATTGAGGCTTAAGTTTTTAGAATAAGAGTTTACCATATTCAGGAGATTCCATCCATTTGTGATTAAATTCTGATCTTACTAGTCAATGAAATTTTTGCACAAGCCTGTAAGGATAGCATTTATATGAAAGCATTTAAAAGCTTCAAAGACATCCTGTGGTCTATCTTGAGAAAAGAACAAATCAGCATTTAAAACTGCAGAGGCATTCTCACTGATAACATTTCTCAGTTCAAATGGAAGAGAATTAATGAGTTTGACAAGCTCTTCCTCCATTGATAAGGGACAAGCAGGAGAAAGAGATTAGAAACAAAGTCAGAATACATCAGGTCTCCAAAGAGGAAATATTTTCATCTATAGATTAGATTATGACACTGATATGGTGTTACTCTACCACATAGGTTTGGTTAGTGGGCCAAGGGAATCTTTTGAGTCCAGAGCCTTTGGGAATGAAATGCAGGGAAGTGGCTATGACAACTATCTCTCCCTTTTGTAATCTGTTCTTTGTTATTGTGTTCAGATTGATAGTATTCTTTCTGCCAGACCAATGGCCTATGTCAACAGGCCAGGGAGATAATACTAGAGTGAGATTCTAAAGACAGGCAAACAAATGTGCAGCAGATGAAAATGACAAGGCAGTGCTGATAACTGGCATAGTAAAATGAAATCCACTCCCAACGTCCCTTAACAATAAATGTAGTATCAAAACACTCTGTTCCACAGGCATGTTGGTCAGAGTCAATGAGAAAAATCCAAAGCTCTGATAATCTTTCCACTAATAACTCATAGGTGACCTTACAGCCCTAAATGAAGTTATCTTTTTTTCTCCATAAATAATGTTTTCCTTTTTCACTATAATTTATATGAATGCCAATTAAGTGTTTTAGCAAAATAAATTTCAATTTTATATCATGTGATACATGTTAGTGCTAGAGAGTTACATATTGATAAGGATTTTGCTGCAGATATTTAGGAAAGCCTTTCGAAATTCACACTTTCGGTTACATAAGTTTCTCAATTTTAATCAAAATGGAAAACCATCCCATAGTTGTTAACTCATCACCTACCATGTATAGAATACTGTGCTTGCTAATGTGAAGGTTGTAAGGACAGGCTCAGGAAATTAATTCTTCCAGTACTTACAGAATTATTCATTTGTGTTAAAAATAAGAAATTGTCAGTGCACTTCAATATACCTTCAGATACACTTGTGTATCTGAAACAAATTGCCACCGTGTATATAAATCACACAGCAACAATTTGAGAAAACATCTATACACTCTAGGTTTAAAGATAGGCGATTGTGAAGAAAATACAGAGGAAAGGAAAATCTCCAATTTAATAATTTGTACTTATTTTTAACTGAATTTGAACTAACAATCTTACAAATCTAAATATTTATTACTTATACAGAAGAGAGAAATGGTTCAATTTTTAAATATAATACTTAATTATGACAGAAAATATTATTCTCATTTTTGTTGTTGTTAGTTGACCTTTCAAAATGTTCTAGTATGGAAAATTTTACTTTAAATTTTCTTTAAATATCACATTTTATTAAGCGCAAACTTCTCTCAAATACTGTGAGCTACTTTTGGTTGTAAAAAATGCTCCATGAATTGAGTTGTGCTCTAATTCTTCCTTCAGAAGGAGGAATTCTTCTTCTCCATTTCAAGTATGCACAGGGTATACATATATATTTTTTCTATCCTCTTGTTCTTTCCTCTTGTGCTATTTTCATTAATACTGCTAATGTCAGAGAACGTTTGCTCACTTTTGTAGTTATGTTGGGGAGTTTTGTCACTCTGTATACATCTTGTTCTGGATTAGGAACATGGTTTGTGGGCATTGAAGGTTAGGAAGACAACCCACTGTTTATTTTTACTCCAGCTACTTGAACTATTACACATGTACATGGGTCTCTGACCTAGAGATTTTAGAAAACCACATGATTAGAAGGACAGTTATTTTTTAACAAAGTGAAATCCAAAAGAAATAGCATTTCATGCTGAATTTGTAGCTGAAATCAATATGCAGAAAAGCTGAAATGATTTGACATAATATTGTTTGAAAAATAAATGCAAGCATCAAGAGTAACAGAAAGACAGAGTCTAAAATACTATCCAAGAAAACCTTCAAAAACTTTAGAACAAAATCTCTGTGGGCCTATAAGAAAGAGCCTTGAAATTACCTTGGACTGCAAAAAATATTCATTGCTGTACTTTCTTTATTTTATGACTATCTCATTCCCAAATTCCTGCTTCTAACAAAGAATAATCTGATCCTTATTTTAATCATGCCTCAGTCTCTGTGGGCTTGACATTTGAATTTTTTCTCATTATGATTTGAACCTAGTTTCATACTTCATTAACTTGAACCTTTAACCCTCCCAGCACAGCATGTGCCATTGTTTGAGCAACAGTTTCGAAGCTTACTGAGCAAAATCTGTTGACCACAACCCAAAATACATATATGAAGGAGACTTATAATATTTATTGTCATGGTAACTAATGAGTAACTGTGTAGCTTTTCCCATAAATATATAGCAAATGTATTAAATGCTTCTTATCCTAGGTGCTAGGATCATGAAGATTGATACCTTTATCAGTTAAAATAATTTTGATTGAAAATAACCTCAGCAAAGTGTGATTTTTTTTTTTGACTAATAAGGGGAAATTATTGGCTCACATAATATAAAGCCTGTATATAGAAATAACTGATGGGGAGAGTTGATCTAATGGCCCATCAAGGAGCAACTTTATCTCTCTCTGTTCTTTGAAACCTTAGAATTAGTTACTGTCATAGTTTGACTTCTTTGATAATTTCAAGACAGTTTCCAGTAGCTTTCAGGGGTAAATGTTTCCTTTTCCTGGCAGAAGAATGAAAAGCTTTTTAAGTCATCACTGCTAGTAAAAGTCCTGTGTCTGCTGACAGTGCCTTAGGTCATATTACTTTATGGGGATCACTAAACTACAATCCTTGCATAAAATTCAGCCAGTGATCTGTTTTTCTATGGGGAAATAAGAATGATTTTTACATTTTTAAATAGTTGTAAATAAAAATCAAGAAGGATATGCAACAGAGAGTTTTGTGGTCTGCAAAGCCTAAAGTATTTATTAAATGGCCCTTTTCAGAAAAGATTTGCTGACTGTTACCTTGAACAATCAAAGTGTTTAGATAATGTGGTAAGCCAACCTTACTCATTGGCTTAAGGTTGCTGCTGCTGCTGCTAAGTCACTTCAGAAGTGTCTGACTCTGTGTGACCACATAGACAGCAGCCCACCAGGCTCCCCCGTCCATGGGATTCTCCAGGTAAGAACACTGGAGTGGGTTGCCATTTCCTTCTCCAATGCATGAAAGTGAAAAGTGAAAGTGAAGTCACTCAGTCGTGTCCGACCCTCAGCGACCCCATGGACTGCAGCCTACCAGGCTCCTCTGTCCATGGGATTTTCCAGGCAGGAGTAGTGGAGTGGGGTCCCATTGCTTAAGGTTGGGGTTTATGTAAATCCTTCAATAACCAATGCTGATCACAGGGATGATTTACACTGTTGGGGATTAGAAATCAATTTCATGAACTGGCCAAATTAGGGGGACAAGTACATTTCCAGGTTAAAAGCAAGCACATGGATAAGAGAGAGAAAATAAAAATTTGTCCACCCTTGGAGGTCATGTAGTGATCGAGACAAGCACAACAAGTAAAATATGACTAACAACATGCTACAAGTAAAACACAAAAGGAATAGTTTTAAAGTACAAAGGAAGTAAAGATCAGTTTCATGCAGAGGACATAAGCAGATTTAATCTGGGGAGAGAGGTAGTCAGAATGCAGCCTGAATATAAAAAGATAAGGACAATTCAAACTAAATCTTGAGAGATATGTAAGATAGAAAATATTTGTTGATTTGTTGCTAAGTTATGTCTAACTTTTTTGAGACCCCAAGGACTGCAGTCCACCAGCATCCTCTGTCCATGGGATTTCCCCAGCAAGAATACTGGAGTGGGTTGACATTTCCTTATCCAGGGTATTTTCCCGAGTCAGGGATCAACCCACATCTCTTGTGTCTCCTGCATTGGCAGGCGGATTTTTTACCACTGAGTCATCTGATAAGGCCAACATTTTATTACAAGAAATTTTTTTTGACATTTTTTGTCCACTTTTCTTTGGATTAGTTATTTTTGTTGTGGAGTTATAATTCTCTATATACTCAGGATATATCAATGTTTAGCAGATGTATTTTCTCCCATTACATAGATGTAGGTGTTCCTACCTATTGTAGGGAATTTAGAAGGCCATGCATAAATCTGGAAGCATGCTCAGAAAAGACCTGTGAAATATTATGTTTCCACCTTTATCCTGAAGAAATAGTGTATGACACCTTTACAGTACTGACAAAGGAAAATTGTTAAATAAGTATTTTTATACCTGGCAAAACTACCCCCCCCCCCCAAATTAAGGAAAAATTAAGTTCCTGCTATTCTGGTGATGCTGCATACTGAACTACCTCTGAACTACCTCTCTCTGCAGATGAAGTCTGCTTGTCTCATCTGTATGAAAGTTGTTCTTCCTTCATATAAATGTTGGGATTCCATATGACCTAATTAATGGACAGATCCATATTTAAGGATCTGTTCATAAAATTATGGCACCCCACTCCAGTACTCTTGCCTGGAAAATCCCATGGATGGAGGAGCCTGATGGGCTGCAGTCCACGGGGTCGCTAAGAGTTGGACACGAATGAATGACTTCACTTTCACTTTTCACTTTCATGCATTGGAGAAGGAAATGGCAACCTACTCCAGTGTTCTTGCCTGGAGAATCCCAGGGACAGGGGAGCCTGGTGGGCTGCCATCTATGGGGTCGCATAGAGTTGGACACAACTGAAGTGACTTAGCAGCAGCAGTAGCAGCATGAAATTAAAAAAGAAAAAAAGGGTTTAATTACATGTACTATGACCTTTGAAGAATTATGTAGCTCTTTACTGATTTTATCCTGTACAACTCCTGCTAGAGGGCAGAGGGATTCAGAGAGAAACAAACGAAGTTTCCTACAAACCTTCAATAAGCTGTTTTCTATTTCTGGTCTTTCCCAGTCAAGAAAACTGCTGGAAATTTCTTCTGTGTTCTCATCCATGGGGTTACCATATTGACCTATCATTCCATTCCTTAATTCCATTTATGCCTTCATGAGCCACACATTTCTTCCTCCATCTGAATGTGGCCAGAGACTTTTGATTACTATGACCTCTTTGTCCCTATCCATTTAGGCTTACCAGAGATTTGATTAAAGACCATTCTATTATCTTTTTACATTCTTCATATTGTGCTACTAAAGACACTGGGTCATTTAAATTTCCTTCCTGAAATTCTTGGAGTTGGAGAATGGAATAAAAAACTTAGAGTGCAAATATTTAGTATTAAAATTTATCACCTTGACATCATAGATCTGTGCTTCAAGTAAGTTGAGGCTTATTCTGTAGCCACTGAATTCTTTCCTTTAGGGAAGGAATTACAGTACTTTAAGTTCCCTAAAGGGACTTGTGTATAATTTATTTATTTAGGTGGTTGTCCCCAGTGGCACAGTGTGTAAATGAGGAAAGTATGAAAGAGAACAGAGAAAGACAATAAAATATGTGTTAATAATCAGATTGCTACTCAGGGTCACTGAGACAGAATCCTACTGGAAACCCTCGGAGAAACTTTATATTTCTTTGTAACTCTGCAGGTCTCATAATTTTCCTACAGAGCAAAGGAAGAGGACTCAAATAAAATTAGAAATGAAAGAGGAGAAGGCATCACATAAATGCAAAGAATCATGAGACTGCAAGCAACTGTATGCTAATAAAATGGACAACCTGGAAGAAATGGACAAACTCTTAGAAAGGTACAATCTCCCAAGACTGAACCAGGAAGAAATTTAAAAAATATGAACAGACCAATCACAAGTTCTGATATAGAAACTGATTAATAGTCCTTCAACAAACAAAAGTTCAAAGCCAGACAGCTTCACAGGTGATTTCTATCAAACATTTAGAAAAGGCTTAACACCCTGATCTGGACAAAAATACTGGAGTGGGTTGCCATTCCCTTATCCAGGGGATCTTCCCAACCCAGGGTCTCCTGCATTACAGGCAGATTCTTTACTATCTGAGACAATGGGGAAGCATGCTCCCCTAACACCCACCCTTCTGAAACTCTTCAAAAAAATAAATAAATAAATAAATAAAAAACTGTAGACAAAGGAGTATTTCCAAGCTCATTCTAAAGGCCACTATCACTCTGATATCAAAACCAGACAAAGATACCACAAAGAAAGAAAATTACAGGCCAACATCACTGGTGAACATGCAAGTAAAATTCCTCAACAAAACACTAGCAATCTGAATCCAACAATACATTAAAAAGATCCAACAAAAACCCATGAGTAAGTGGGTTTTATCCTAAGGATGCAAGGATTTTTCAACAGCTGCAAATCAATCAGTGTGAGACACTGTATCAGCAAATTAAAAGAAAAAAAAAAAAACATGATCATTCTCAGTATATGCAGTAGCACTATTTATAACAGCCAAGACATGGAAGTAATCTAAATATCTATTGACAAAAGAACATATAAAGAAGATACGTATACAGTAGAATATTAGCCTTAAAAAAAAATGAAATAAAGCTACCTATAGCAACTGGCTCGACCCAGAGATTATCATACTAAATGAAGTCAGATAAAAAAAGACAAATATCATATGGTATCACTTTATATATGAAATCTAAAAAAAGTTACACATATGAACTTATTTACAAAACAAGAAACAGACTTAGAAAACAAACTTATGACTACCAAAGGGTAAAGGTGGTGAAGGAGAGATACATTAGGAGATTGAGATTAACATATACATACTACTATACATAACATCAACAAAGACCTAGTGTATATATAGCACAAAGAACTAAACTCAGTACTCTGTAATAACCTATATGGGAAAAGAATCTGAAAAAGAATGGATACATACACATACACACATATATGACAATTAACTTTGCTGTACAACTAAAACTAACACAATATTATAAATCTATTATACTCCAATATAGAATTAAAAGTGTGACACACACGCAATGGAATATTATTCAGCCATAAAAATTAAGGAAATCTGTCAATTGTGACAACATGGATAGACATGAAGGGTATCATGCTAAACAAAAGGCATACATAGAAAGACACATACTGGATGATTTCACCTATATCTAGAGTCTAGAAAACAAATAAAAACAACAACAATAAAATTGAAGCAGAATCATAGATTCAGAGAACAAACAGGTGATACCAAAGTGGAGAGAGATAGAGAAATGAAATAAATTTTTTGGTAGATTAAGTAGTACAAGGGCTTCCCTGGTGGTTCAGTGGTAAAGAATCCATCTGCCAATGCAGAAGACAAGGATTTGACCCTTGGGGTGGAAAGATCCCTTAGAGAAGGAAATGGTAACTCACTGTAGTATTCTTGCCTGGGAAAGTCCATGGACAGAGGAGCCTGGAGGTCTATAGTTCATGGGGTCTCAAAAGAGTCAGATATAGCTTAGTGACTAAACAACAACAAAGAGTTACAAACTTTCAGTTTCAAAACACATGGGTTAAGGGGCGATCCTAAGATGGTGGATGAATAGGAATAGGATGGGGAGACCACTTTCTCCCCAACAAGTCCATCAAAAGATCATTTGAATACTGAGCAAATTCCACAAAACAACTTCTGAACACTTGCAGAGGACACCAGGCACTCAGAAAGGCAGCCCATTCTCTTCAGAAAGAGGTAGGACAAAATATAAAAAGTAAAAAGATAGACAAAAGAGTTAGGGATGGAGACCCATCCCAGGAAGGGAGTCGTGAAGGAGGAGAAGTTTCCAAACACCAGGAAACCTTCTCACCAGTGGGTCTGTGGGGAGTTTTGGAATATCAGAGGGCAACATAACTGGGAGGAAAAAAAAAAAAACACCCCACAGATTATGCGCCTAACTGCAACTCCCAGCAGAGAAGTAGGCCAGAGGCTCGCGTCTGCCACCAGCAAGCAGAGGCTGAAAGGGAGGTGCAGACTACACTGCTTAGGGTAAGGACTGAGCCTGAATGCCCTGAAAACAATCTGAGGGAGTGAGACAACAACTCAAACTGTGGTATAGTCAGACAGAGAGAGAGAGAAAAAAAAAAGAGAGAGAGAGAAAAAGAGAGAAAGAACTTTCCTGAAAAAAGCTCCAACCTAAGGCACTGCCGGGCCCAGAATACCAGAGGAGAGCTAGTTGGCTACACACTGATCCATCCACTACCAGAAGCAGAGACGCATGTGGGTGACAGCCAGAGGCAGAAGGCTAGGGGGAATCTCTGCCCCAGAGACGGTATCCTCTACCAAACTGCAAGTAGGCTCCCAGTTGCTAACCAAGTCTTCCTGGGATCCTGGATGGTTGATATCTGCCAGGAGGGCCACAGCCAGAAATCAGCTCCCCAGAAGAGACACACGGCACACCTGAGATGGCACACCTGCTGCACACCCAGGAAACCCAGTGTCTGGGATGGGGAGGTGATAAGATACACCATCCACCTGAGAAGAGTGTGCTCACCAAGTACCTGGTTGCATGAGCTGCTGAGACCTAGGAAAGGCACAAAACTCAGGCCCAACTGAGTCTGTGCCTTTGTGGGGTACCTGAGAACCTGAACATGAGTGGCTTAGACCTTGGAGGTGCATACAATCCAGGGCCCACTTTAGACAGCTCCCCTGCAGAGCAGCCTGGAGCCTGAGCAGTGTAGACCGGGAAAGCACACACGATGTGAACAAGGGGCAAACCCAATGTGGCCCACACACCAGTGATATCTGTTTGCAGTGTTCCTCCCTCCCCACAGCACAACTGAACAAGCGAGCCTAAATAAGTGACCACCTTTGCCCCATGTGTCAGGGCTAAAATTGGACACTGAAGAGGCTTGCAAACAGAAGAAGCCAAAATAAACAAAGAAGAGGGAACCACTTTGGAAGTGACAGGTGTAACAGATTAAAACCCTATAGTTAGCACTGACTACATTGGAAAGGGCCTATAGACCTTGAGAAGACATATAAGCCAGAACAAGGAACTATCTGAGACTGAACTGACCCCACTGCCCTCAACAGCTCCAGAGAAATTCCTAGATATATTTTACTTTTTACATTTTTTTAAGTTCTTTATTACTTCTTTAATTTTCATTTTTATAATCTACTATTACCTTGCCAAAAAAAGACCCTATTTTTCAGCAAATATCATATATATTTTTTATAATTTTGTTATTTTTTTTGTTCCTTTAATATTGTATTTTTGAGAGTCTGACCTCCACACTAGATTTTTAATCTTTGATTTTTGCTATTTGTTATCAATTTTGTACCTTTAAGAATACAATCTTCAGTACCCACTTTTATGTAGGAGTGTGATTATTGGCTTGGTTGCTCTCTCCCCTTTTTGACTCTCCTTTTTCTCCCTCAGGTCACCTCTATCTCCTCCCTCACCCTTCTGTTCTCTACCCAACTCTGTGAATCTCTTTGGGTATTCCTGGCTATGGAGAACACTTAGGGAAATGATTACTGGCTAGATCTGTCGCTCTCCTTTCGATTCCCCCTCTTCTCCTTCTGGTCACCTCTCCTTCCACCCTCTTCTCTTCTCCATGTAACTCTGCGAACCTCTCTGGGTGTCCCTCAGTGTAGAAAATCTTTTCTCCATTAACCTAGATGTTTTATCATTAGTGCAGTATGGATGGAGAAGTCTTGAGAGTACTGTAAAAATACGACTGAAAATCAGAGGAGCAGGGTCAAATCCAAAACTTGAGAACACCAGGGAACATTAATCAAGAAGAGCTCATCCAAAAGCCTCCATACCTACACTGAAACCAAGCTCCACTCAAGAGCAAACAAGTTTCAGAGCAAGACATACCAAGCTAATTCTCCAGCAATGCAGGAACATAACCTTAAGCATTAAAATACAGGCAGCCAAAAGTCACATCAAACCCATGGACACCTCAAAACTCATTACTGGACACTTCATTGCACTCCAGAGAGAAGAGATCCAGCTCCACCCACCAGAACACTGATGCATGCTTCCCTCAACAGGAAACCTTGACAAGCCACTCGTCCAACCCCACCCACAGGGAGGAACCTCCACAATAAAGAGGAACCAAAAACTTCTAGCATACAGAAAGGCCACCCCAAACACAGCAATCTAAACAAGATGAAAAGGCAGAGAAATATCAGCAGGTAAGGATTTTGATAAATGCCCACCAAACCAAACAAAAGAGGAGGAGATAGGGAGTCTACCTGAAAAAGAATTCAGAATAATGATAATAAAAATGATCAAAAATCTTGAAAACAAAATGGAGTTACAGATAAATAGTCTGGAGACAAGGACTGAGAAGATACAAGAAACGTTTAACAAGGACCTAGAAGAAATAAAAAAGAGTCAATCAATAATGCATAATGCAATAACTGAGATCAAAAACAATCTGGAAGGAACCAACAGTAGAATAACTAAGGCAGAAGATAAGATAAGTGAGGTGTAAGATAGAACAGTGGAAATAAATGAAGCAGAGAGGAAGAAATAATTAAAAGCAATGAGGACAACCTCAGAGACCTCTGGGGCAATGTCAAATGCCCCAATATTCAAATCATAGGAGTCCCAGAAGAAGACAAAAAGAAAGGCCATGAGAAAATACTTGAGGAGATAACAGTTGAAAACTTCCCTAAAATGGGGAAAGAAGTAGTCACCCAAGTCCAAGAAACCCAGAGAGTCCCAAACAGGATAAAATCAGGGCAAAACACCCCAAGAAACACATTAATCAAATTAATCAAATTAAAGAGCAAACACAAAGAACAAACATTAAAAGCAGCAAGGGAAAAACAACAAATAACATACAAGGGGATTTCCATAAGGATAACAGCTGATCTTTCACTAGAAACTCTTCAGGCCAGAAGGGAATGGCAGGACACACTTAAAGTGATGAAAAAGAAAAACCTACAACCCAGATTACTGTACTCAGCAAGGATCTCATTCAAATATGAAGGAGAAATCAAAAGCTTTGCAGACAAGCAAAAGTTGAGAGAATTCAGCACCACCAAACCAGCTCTCCAACAAATGCTAAAGCATCTTCTCTAGACAGGAAACACAAAAAAGCTGTATAAATTTGAACCCAAAACAACCAAGTAAATGGCAACAGGATCATACTTATCAACAATTACCTTAAATGTAAATGGTTTGAATGCCCCAACCAAAAGACAAAGACTGGCTGAATGGTTACAAAAACAAGACTCCTATAAATGCTGTCTACAAGAGACCCACCTCAAAACAATGGACACATACAGACTGAGAGTAAAGGGCTGGAAAAAGATATTTCATGCAAGTGGAGACCAAAAGAAAGCAGGAGTAGCTATACCAGATAAAATAGACTTTGAAATAAGGCTATGAAAAGAGACAAAGAAGGACACTATATAATGATCAAGGGATCAATCCAANCTGTCTACAAGAGACCCACCTCAAAACAATGGACACATACAGACTGAGAGTAAAGGGCTGGAAAAAGATATTTCATGCAAGTGGAGACCAAAAGAAAGCAGGAGTAGCTATACCAGATAAAATAGACTTTGAAATAAGGCTATGAAAAGAGACAAAGAAGGACACTATATAATGATCAAGGGATCAATCCAAGAAGAAGATACAACAATTATATATGCATGCAACATAGGAGCACCACAATATGTAAGGCAAAAACTAAAAGTATGAAAGGGGAAATTAAAAGTGGCATAAAAATAGTGGGAGACGTTAATATCCCACTCATACCTATGGATAGATGAACTAAACAGAAAATTAGCAAGGAAACACAAACTTTAAATAATATAATGGACCATTTAGACCTAATTGATATCAATAGGGCATTTCACCCCAAAACAATGAATTTCACCTTTCTCTCAAGTGCACAGGGAACCCTCTCCAGGATAGATCACATCCTGAGCCATAAATCTAGCTTTGGTAAATTCAAAAAAAAATGAAATAATTCCAGCATCTTTTCTGATCACAATGTAGTAAGATTAGATGTCAACTACAATAAACCGTGGAAAATTCTAAAAGAGATGGAAATACCAGAAAACCTGACCTGCCTCTTGAGAAACCTATATGCAGGTCAGGAGGCAACAGTTAGAATTGGACATGGAACAANATGGATGTGAGTCTGAGTGAACTCTGGGAGTTAGTGATGGACAGGGAGGCCTGGCGTGCTGCAATTTATGGGGTTGCAAAGAGACGGACACGACTGAACGACTTGAAATCAAACCAACAGGAAAAAAAAAAGTATTAAAATTACAAACATGGAGGCTAAATAACTTGCTTCTGAATAACTGACAAATCACAGAAGAAATAGAAAAGAAATCAAAATATGCATAGAAACGAATGAAAATGAAAACACAACCCACAACCTATGGGATTCAGTAAAATCAGTGCTAAGGGGAAGGTTCATAGTAATACAAGCTTACCTCAAGAAACAAGAGAGAAATCCAATAAATAACATAACTCTACACCTAAAGCAACTAGAAAAAGAAGAAATGAAGTACCCCAGAGATAGTAGAAGGAAAGAAATGAAAAATTAGGGCAGAAATAAATGCAAAAGAAGCCAAGGAGACCATAGCCAAGATCAACAAAGCTAAAAGCTGGTTCTTTGAGAAGATAAATAAAATTNTAGAAAAAGAAGAAATGAAGTACCCCAGAGATAGTAGAAGGAAAGAAATGAAAAATTAGGGCAGAAATAAATGCAAAAGAAGCCAAGGAGACCATAGCCAAGATCAACAAAGCTAAAAGCTGGTTCTTTGAGAAGATAAATAAAATTGACAAACCATTATCCAGACTCATCAAGAAACAAAGGGAGGAGAATCAAATCAACAAAAATAGAAATGAAAATGGAGAAATCACAATGGACAACACAGAAATACAAAGGATCATAAGAGACTACTATCAGCAACTATATGCTAATAAAATGGACCACTTGGAAGAAATGGTCAAATTCTTAGAAAAGTATAACTTTTGAAAACTGAGCCAGAAAGAAATAGAAAATCTTAACAGACCTATCACAAGCATGGAAATCAAAACTGTAATCAGAAATCTTCCAGCAAACAAAAGCCCAAGACCAGATGGCTTCATACCTGAATTCTATCAAAAATTTAGAGAAGAGCTAACACCTATCCTAGTCAAACTCTTCCAGAAAATTGCAGAGGAAGGTAAACTTTCAAACTCATTCTATGAGGCTACCATCACCCTAATACCAAAACCAGACAAAGATGCCACAAATAAAGGAAAACTACAGGTCAATATCACTGATGAACATAGATGGAAAAATCCTTAACAAAATTCTGCAAACCGAAGCCAACAACATATTAAAAAGATCAAACATCATGACCAAGTGGGCTTTATCCCAGGGATGCAAGGATTCTTTAATATCCTCAAATCAATGTGATGCACCACATTAACACTGAAAAAATAAAAACCATATTATTATCTCAATAGATGCAAAGAAAGCCTTTGACAAAATTCAACATCCATTTATGATTTAAAAAAAAAAAAACCCTCCAGAAAGCAGGAATAGAAGAAACATACCTCAACATAATAAAAGCCATATATGGCAAACCCACAGCAAACATTATCTTCAATGGTGAACAACTGAAAGCATTTCCCCTAAAGTCGGGAACAAGACAGTGTGCCCACTCTCATCACTACTATTCAACATAGTTTTGGAAGTTTTACCTGCAGCAATCAGAGAAGAAAAAGAAATAAAAAGAATCCATATTGGAAAAGAAGTAAAACTCTCACTGTTTGCAGATAACATGATTCTCTACATAAAAAAACCCTAAAGACTCCACCCGCAAATTACTAAAGCTAATCAATGAATAATACAGTAAAGTTGCAGGATATAAAATCAACACACAGAAATCCCTTGCATTCTATATATTAACACTGAGAAAACAGAAAGAGAAATTAAGGAAACAATTCCATTTACCATTGCAACGAAAATAAAGTACTTAGGACTAAATCTACCTAAAGAAACAAAGACCTATATATAGAAAACTATAATAACTGATGAAAGAAATCAAAGAGGACACAAACAGATGGAGAAATACACCGTGTTTATGGATTGGAAGAATCAATATAGTGAAAATGTGTATACTACCCAAAACAATCTATAGATTCAATGCAATCCTTATCAAGCTACCAGTGGTATTTTTCAGAGAAGTAAAACAAGTAATTTCATAATTTGTATGGAAATACAAAAAAACCTCGAATAGCCAAAGCAATCTTGAGAGAGAAGAATGGAACTAGAGGAATCAACCTACCTGACTTTAGACTATACTACAAAGCTCAGTCATAAAGACAGTATGGTACTGGCACAAAGACAGAAACATAGATCAATGGCACAAAATAGAGAGCCCAGAGATAAATCCATACACCTATGGATACCTTATCTTTGACAAAGGAGGCAAGAATATACAACAGAGAAAGCAAACTCTTTAAAAAGTGATGCTTATAAAACTGGTCAACCACCTGTAAAAGAATGAAACGAGAACACTTTCTAACACCGTACACAAAAATAAACTCAAAATGGATTAAAGATCTAAATGTAAGACTAGAAACTATAAAACTCCTAGAGGAAAACATAGGCAAACACTCTCTGACATAAATCACAGCAGGATCCTCAATGACCCACCTCTGAGAGTAATGGAAATGAAAGCAAAAATAAACAAATGGGACCTAATTAAACTTAAAAGCTTTTGCACAACAAAGGAAACTATAAGCAAGGTGAAAAGACAGCCTTCAGAATGGGAGAAAATAATAGCAAATGAAGCAACTGACAAAGAAATAATCTCAAAAATGTACAAGCAACTCCTACAGCTCAATTCCAGAAAAATAAATGACTCAATCAAAACATGGGCCAAAGAACTAAACACACATTTCTCCAAAGAAGACATACAGATGGCTAATAAACACATGAAAAGATGCTCAACATCACTCATTATCAGAGACATGCAAATCAAAACCACAATGAGTACCATTTCACACCAGTCAGAATGGCTGCTATCAGATTCTAGAAACAATAAATGCTGGAGAGGGTGTGGAGAAAAAGGAACCCTCTTGCACTGTTTGTGGGAATGCAAACTAGTATAGCCACTATGGAGAACAGTGTGGAGATTCCTTAAAAAACTGGAAATAGTAACTGCCATATGACCCAGCAATCTCACTGCTGGGCATACACACTGAGGAAACCAGAATAAAAAGAGACACCTGTACCCCAGTGTTTATCGCAGCACTGTTTATAATAGCCAGAACATGGAAGCACCCAGATGTGCATCAACAGATGAATGGATAAGAAAGTTGTGGTACATATATACAATGGAATATTACTCAGCCATTAAAAAGAATGCATTTGAATCAGTTGTAACGAGGTGGATGAAACTGGAGCCTATTATAGAGAGTTTAGTAAGTTAGAAAGAAAAACACCAATACGGTATACTAATGCAAATTTATGGAATTTAGAAAGACAGCAACAATGACCCTATATTTGAGACAGCAAAAGAGAGACAGATGTAAAGAACAGTCTTTTGGACTCTGTGAGAGAAGCCAAGGGTGGGATGATTTGAGAGAATAGCATTGAAACATGTATATTATCATACGTGAAACAGATCGCCAGTCCAGGTTTGATGCATGAGACACGGTGCTCAGGGCTGGTGCACTGGGATGACCCTGAGGGATGGGATGGAGAAGGAGGTGGGATGGGGATCCAGGATGGGAAGCACATGTATACCATGGCCAGTTCATGTCAATGTATGGCAAAAGCCACTCCAATATTGTAATTAGCCTCCAATTAAAATAATTAAAGAAAAAACACAAAATACAGGATTACAGGCATGAAATGTACAGTATGGGGAATGTAGTCAATAATTATGTCATAAATCTGTATGGTGAAAAATGACAACTAGGACAACTAGACATCATTTTGAAACATATAGAAGTAGCATATCATTTTGTTTTGTACCAGGAACATAGTAATGTAGGTTATAGTTCAAAAACAAAAAAACAAACTCATATAAAAATAGGTATGTGTAGTTACCAAAGATGAGTGCTAGGGGAAGGAGGAATTGGATGAAGGTAGTCAAAGGATACAAACTTCCAGTTGTATGATAAATGAATATTAGTGATATGATGTACAACTGAACATGACAAACTGTTCTGTACGCTAAATATGAGAAAGAGTAAATCCTAAGAGTTCTCATCATAAAGCAAACATTTCTTTTCTATTTATTTAATTTTGTATCATATGAGATGATGGAAGTTCTCTAAACTTATTGTGGTAATTATTTAACAATATTATGTAAGTCAAACCATTAATCCATTCATCTTAAATTTACACAGTGCTGCATGTCAATTGTATCTCAATAAGACTGGAAGGAAAAAAAAGTGATTTAGCTGGACCTCACAATTGATTACCTGTGAGGTATAATATTACTAGATTAATTGAGATTGAAGTTTAACTTTTTTTTAACTTAATTCAACAGGGAACAGCGGTACCAATTACTAACTTGGACATAAAAGTTCCTGGGAGGAATCAGGTTTGGCTTGGATGGTGACTAGAAATCAAGAGTTCCATTGTACACATGCCAAACTTGAGATGCCTATTATATGTCTAATAGACATATTAATAAGCCATGTGTATGTATGAATCTACAGCTCATGGCCCATAAGAGTAGTAGCTGATACTAGAAGTAGCAACAGATCTCTTTGAGTTTCCTATACTTATTCTTTTAAACATACAGTGAGAAAATTATCTTAAAAGACAAGCCTTGTGGCAAGAACAGCTTTTCTAAATGCCAATAATTTCCTTTGTACTCTTTTAATCTAGTTTTAATCTGGGTAAGAGGTAAGAGTTAAATTCACTCATGTTCGGCCTCTTGCCAGCTAGCCTCCCGGGGGGGTGGGAAACATTGGCCTTCTGTAAAACTTAACAGAATGTGGTTATGACTCAGTACTTGGACCCCAGCCCCCTCACCATGTCAGGAATCAGCCTAATAATACCCCCATCTCTTTTTCTTCAGCCAGCGTGCAAACAGTACACTGAAAGGCAGCTAAAGCAAAACTTTCCCATCTCTGCTTTCTTGTGTCCTGGAATTGTCAAGTTAAAAAGCCAGAGGCCTGGGTTTATTTTGCAGTCTGATGTCAGTCAGTATATTAGGCATCTGTGTGTCATGCCCTAGAATGACTGGCACTGGACACCTGCTAGGACCACCCTTTGTGTTAACCCAAATAAAGCTTGTCCTACCAGGTTAATGTTGTTCTGTCAGGTCATTTACTGCAAACTGTAGTGACATATAGGTAGAGAGGTTATAGAACGTGAGGCAGGAAGTTTGTCCATGCAGCAGCAGGAGGGAATGACAATCCTTGGAAAGAGGCAGAGATCAGGTAACAGGGTAGGACACACCGGTATTTTCTGACTCTTGAGTAAAGAATAAAGGCAGTGAGCAGTGGGAAGCGGCTATCACTGAAAAGTTCAAAGAATTTAGAGGAATATGGCTTGTTTTTCATTTCTTTGAAACCAGACTGGGAATAGCTTAAGTTCCTTTAAGGAGTAAAACATGTAACAGGACACCACCTCAGATGGAAGGTTGGAAATGAAGCAATGGCGGAGGGAATGATAATAACTGCCAGGTTTCTCCTGGCTGGATTAGCCCCATGGAGTCCCCTAGTTTCCACATCTTGGTAAATGCTGTGCAAGAGTATTCAGATGTAAGTGGGCTATCCCCTTTTATGACTCCAATTCCATGAGGCCACCCAGTGAAGATAACCTAAGCCAAAATGGTGGGATGCCTCAATTATTAGGAACAGAGAATATAAAGAGTTATAACTTGACAGGAGCCCTAATATTGGGGCTCCCAAAGAGTATCTAGGGTTTTAGTAATAAAGTCAATCCCCAGTGTCAGGTATCAGACCAGGTATGGTCAGCAGTAGCCAGAGCCAGTGGAATGCAGCTTACGTGTTTCAGCAGCCACATACTTCTTGAGAACACAGAAAATGCTTCAGATAAAAGCAGGATGACCTTTCTCAAACAATGATTGTTGAGGTTCAGGAAAATACATCTGGATCTGTGTTCTTTCTACATGAAAGCTGATGTATATGCTTTCACCTTTTTCTGCATACAAACTTCAGTAGGGAAAGGCAGACAGAGAAGACAGGAACTGAAAAAACTACATATTTAACAATAACAGACTTAGTTAACCTGAAAAAGATTGCTTTAAAGGAGGAGGCTGAGATATCTTTATGGCAAATTTAAAACCCATGTGACTCTTACTTCAAAATCTAGTAAGAAGATAATTATATGAATAAAAATAAAGGACAGTTATAGAAAAAAATACAACATGTATTTTTAAAGGCTCAGTTTTAGTGTATAAAATTCTGATCTCATTACCAATTTTTCCCACATGAACATTATTCAGATTCCCCTAAGATACCATGTCCTTTACAGTAAACTCTTGGTTACGGAGTAATTTTTTTTTTTTTTTTTCAAAAATGACTACAGAGCCTAAAGCTTTATTTATCTCCTTGGGAACAATGCCAGTTCATGAATTAGACCCATGAATTTCAACCACTGTCCACTCTTTATGTACCTGAACTAATGGAGACAAGCTGTGCCCTGAAGAAACTGAATTTTATACAGGTTTGGGTCTATGAATAATGTTATGGGACAAATCTCTGTGCTTCCCTGGTGGCTCAGTGGTAAACAAGCTACCCTGTAATGCTGGAGACTTGGGTTTGATCCCTGGGTTGGGAAGATGCCCTGGAGGAGGGCAGGGCAACCCACTCCAGTATTCCTTTTTTTTTTTTTTTTTTAGCATTGCTTTTATTTAATTTATTTTGGTTGGAGGCTAATTACTTTACAATATTGTAGTGGTTTTTGCCATACATTAATATGAATCACCCATGGGTTTACGTGTGTTTCCTATCCTGAACCCCCTTCCCATCTCCCTCCCGTTCCCATCGCTCTGGGTCATCCCAGTGCACCAGCCCTGAGCACCTGTATCATGCATCAAACCTGGACTGGTGATCTGTTTCACATGATCACCCCCCCTCAGATGTTTCAACACTATTCTCTCAGGTCATCCCACCCTTACCTTCTCCCACAGAGTCCAAAAGTCTGTTCTACACGTCTTTGTCTCTTTTTCTGTCTTGCATAGAGTTATTGTTACCATCTTTCTAAATTACATACATATGCATTAGTATACTGTATTGGTGTTTTTCTTTCTGGCTTAAAACTCTGTATAATAGGCTCCAGTTTCATCCACCTCATTAGAACTCATTCAAATGTATTTTTTTAATGGCTGAGTAATATTCCATCGTGTATATGTACCACAGCTTTATCCATTCGTCTGCTGATGGACTCTAGGGTGCTTCCATGTCCTGGCTATTATAAAGAGTGCTGCAATGAACATTGGGGTACACATGTCTCTTTCAATTCTGGTTTCCTTGGTCTGTATTCCCAGCAGTGGTATTGCTGGGTCATATGGCAGTTCTATTTGCAATTTTTTAAGGAATCTCCACACTGTTCTCCATAGTGGCTATACTAGTTTGCATTCCCACCAACAGGGTAAGAGGGTTCCCTTTTCTCCACACCCTCTCCAGCATTTATTTTTTGTAAACTTTTGGATCACAGCAATTCTGACTGGTGTGAAATGGTACTCATTGTGGTTTTGATTTGCATGTCTCTGATAATGAGTGATGTTGAGCATCTTTTCATGTGTTTGTTAGCCATCCATATGTCTTCTTTGGAGAAATGTGTGTTTAGTTCTTTGGCTCATTTTTTGATTGAGTCATTTACTTTTCTGGAATTGAGCTGTAGGAGTTGCTTGTACATTTTTGATATTAATTCTTTGTCAGTTGCTTCATTTGCTATTATTTTCTCCTATTCTGAAGGCTGTCTTTTCACCTTGCTTGCAGTTTCCTTTGTTGTGCAAAAGCTTTCAAGTTTAATTAGGTCCCATTTCTTTACTTTTGCTTTTATTTCCAATATTCTTGGATGTGGGTCATAGAGGATCCTGCTGTTCTGTCAGAGCCACTCCAGTATTCTTGCCTGAAGAATTCCATGGACAGAGGCGAGTCTGGTGGACTACAGTCCATGGGGTTGCAAAGAGTCAGACATTATTGAGTGACTAAGCATAGTACAGACAAATCTGCAGCCCTCAGGTGACTAACTACAGGGCAATTTGCAGATCAGATTTGCTCAACGAATGTTTCTGGGAAGCCTACTATCTAATATATTTATTAGATTCATGTGAAGATTCAAATATTTCTCACAAAATCTGAATTACTGACCTCTGGTTTTATTAGAAAATTTGTCAAAACCAGACATGTATTCCTCACAAGAGCAAAATCTGTGTCACAATAACTCCTACTTTAGCTATGACAAGAAATAGAATTCACTATCATCTCCTCCACTCCTTACCATATTAGACTCAGTCTTTTCACTTATTTACATCATTTCCTGGCCCTTGGAGACATCTACATTCATGGACTCTTGACAAGGACTTTAACTTATATGTTAGTGTATCTCTGGACAATTTTTAGTTAAATCCTGGTGATAAATTAAAATCCTATACTAAGTTCTGTGGCATGGTACTTTCCACTAATTTTTCAACTTTCTCAGAGAAATTTATTTTTTTTACCATATCCCCTTAGCTTCACTTATCACAGGTTCCATAGTACCTGCTGGATACTCAGAAGTACTTTGTCTTGGGTAGGTAATTATTTAGCAGTCCTGACATATTATGAGACTGTGACAGAGGCCTTTATTATCATAAAAAGCTATCCTTTTTTCCCTGATAAAATCTGTCATTTGAGGTGTGGGTATGGGTAAACAAACAGCTTCTACTTCATAATTTCACAAGTGAGATTTTTATACTTACTAAACATAATAGATTTTCACAGCATCACCTTAACCTGATCTTTTAACTAAAACATCCTATACTAGACCACAGTATTACCAAAACATATCTATTTCTCAAATAATTGTGACTCCATCATCACCAACTCTGTAAAGTCTCTGACTTTTCAGTTGTATTTCTAAGAACCTTAAGAATGTGTATCTTATTCAATCCACACTTCTTTTCACATTGAGTTTTTCAGTTAGCAAGTCACAGTTAAAAACACTTTTAAGTCTAAGGTTAAACATGTAACGTACAAAATTTCTGAGCACTATTATAAGATATTAACTTTAGACATTAGCCCCTCCAGACATAACTAGTAAATTATAGGGTCCTTCTGGACCCTATATCCAAATATATACAAATGGTACATTATCAGACTGAAATGTACCTTGAAGATTAATACAGATATTAATAGGCATCTTTAAGGGTCCAGGGTCCAGTTAACTTGCATGCTAAGTGCCCTAGGAAAAAGTTTCATGGATACTGTATACAAACTTAGCTTTGTCTCCCAATGTCAACATTTATGGTAGCTCCTTATCTATTTTACTCTTGACCAACCATGAAATTTCTCACCACTTCCAGGCACTTCTTAATTTTACCTCTTCCATTCTTCATGTCATGCTGTATCCTTCCAGGTCCTCATCTCCTTGCTATCAGCTTTACCAGACCACTGTAGTATAACAGAAGAGTGTGTTGTGTTCTGTATCACTAGGTCTTATATTCCTATAATTGGTACTTAAGGGCAAAAATTCTACAGGAGTTGACAATGAGAATAAAACTGCAAGGACTATTAAATAGAAAAAAGATACATATCGTAAGTATGTGGTAGCCAACACAGGACAGGTTATGAGAGAAGAAAATTATTAATAAGAAAATGGCACTAATTGATAAAGAGAAAAAAGTAAACCATAAAGTCAGAGAGAAAAGATCAATATACTTAATTATAGCCATATGAGGCATTGTTTTACCTTCTGTAAATTTTTCTGTATTTTTTAACTTACAGCTTTATGCTATATATGTCATTCCATTTGTACATACATAAATAATATTTTGATATATTGGTAATTTTTCTCAGTTTCCCTTTCCCTTAACTCTGCTCAGTCAGATATATAGCTTTGTGTACATTATTTCAAGAGAAGTATGGATCTTGATAGGGAAGAAGGAAGTAACAGCTTCAAAATATATGTGTTTCTTTGGTTTTGCTTTTAGTTATCTATGTATAAGGAGAACTTTGAGAATTTATTGGAGGAGTTAAGGGAAAAGGAATGTCTGGGCATGAGTGAAGTATCTTGGCCACAAAAGAGAAATTATATGTATTTACTAAAATAAGTAAGATAAATCTTTCTTGCCCATTACTTCAGGTCATACAGGGAGAGATAGAAAGAGAAAGAGTAACATACACAGAAAGGCGGGGGGGGGGCAGAAAAGATTAAGTTTTCTCCTTGGTTTGTTGATGGCTATCTTCAATCTGTGCCTATGTCCTCATACAAGGACACTGGTCTTAGTGGACCAGGGCCCACCCATATGACCTTATGTTACTTTAATCATCTCTTTAAAGGCCCTGGCTCCATATACAGTCACACTCTGAGATACTTGTGGTTAGCCTTTCAGCATGTGAATTTGAAGAAGGAAATAATTCAGCCCCCCTAAAAGAGTGTTACAGAGCTGGCGAGTAGAAGAGCATATATAGTGAAAACAGTCAGTGCCACCAGCGAATATACTGCGCAATGACCAGGGAGGATATGATTACATGGTATGTCCTGATAGACAAGCCCACAGGTACACGCACACACACACAAATACCTTTTGCCATAAGAGTGACTGGCAATCAGCAGAAAGCAAGATCTGAAGGGATCTAAGTACCTGTGACAGTGGGTGTCCCTGTACTAACTAGATGACTGATAACCAAGGGCCCAATCATTTCCCTATCTCCAACCTCTTGATAGTATGAGCACTCTGGACCATTACATAAACTTGGGGAAGCAGAAATGATGTTATAATCATGACATATTTAAAATAAGTTATATTTCCCAAGTGAAGGCCGAAATTAAAGTTGTTTTTAGAAAATAAAGACAGTTATACTTCTTTTAGATTAAATTTAGGGACTGATATCAAAACTTACTGCTATAATAGACTTCTTCAATATTTGGACATAACTTGGGTGGGTTTCTAACTACAAGAGTCTAAGTAAAACAGAAACTGAACTATTGATATATTTACTATAAGGTGGTAAAGTAGACAATCAGGAAATATTTCTCTCAGTCCTGTGCTGACCTAGGTGGTGCAGTAAGCAGTAATTAAATTGTCTCCACCTATAGTACAAAGGATCTCATGTGCACTGAGTCTAAGGTTCTGGAGGATCTTGCAACAAATGTTTTAGAGAAGTTTCCAGAGAATAAGGCATGCTCTGGTGAGAAGGGATCACTGCAGACCATGTTGTCTGCTGGAAGCAGGTAAGAAAAGGCAGACATAGCTTCTACCTCTATTTCTGGAAACATTTCCTCCTTGCAGGCATATTCTGAAACCATTAAAAACTCAGACAAAAAGCAAACTATGCACGTTATTGAATTCAAACCTATTTCAACTGCTGCTGTAATGGTTAATGTTTAATCTCTGGTTTGTTGAAGGCTAGACTCTTAGTAAAGAGGTTCATAAAAGGACTTACACACCACCCCCCAACCGCCAAGCCACACTTCAGCCTTTTGGAGACCATCCTATCCTTATCTACCCATGCTGCTCCTGAAGAGGAGTACAGCGAATGAAAACCTATTTTACCCTTCAATTCAGCAAACAACCCATGCCTGATAAATGGTTCAGTTCAGTTCAGTTCAGTTCAGCCGCTTAGTTGTGTCCAACTCTTTGCAACTCCATAAATCACATCACACCAGGCCTCCCTGTCCATCACCAACTCCCGGAGTTCACTCAAAGTCAAGTCCATCGAGTTGGTGATGCCATCCAGCCATCTCGTCCTCTGTCATCCCCTTCTCCTGCCCCCAATCCCTCCCAGCATCAGAGTCTTTTCCAATGAGTCACTCTTCACCTGAGGTGGCCAAAGTACTGGAGCTTCAGCTTCAGCATCATTCCCTCCAAAGAAATCCCAGGGCTGATCTCCTTCAGAATGGACTGGTTGGATCTCCTTGCAGTCCAAGGGACTCTCAAGAGTTCTCCAACACCACAGCTCAAAAGCATCAACTCTTCAGCACTCAGCTTTCTTCACAGTCCAACTCTCACATCCATATATGACCACTGGAAAAACCATAGCCTTGACTAGACGGACATTTGTTGGCAAAGTAATGTCTCTGCTTTTGAATATACTATCTAGGTTGGTCATAACTTTTCTTCCAAGGAGTAAGTGTCTTTTAATTTCATGGTAAGTATCTCCAAATTTCTTGCTTTTGATTAGAATACAATGAACATCTAGGAATAATAGTCAATATAAAGAAAGATTTTCTGATGTTGTTTACCCAAGTCTTACCCTTGTTAAGAACACTGATTATTCACTACTATTAAAAAGATAAAGTTTTGAGGTTTCGGTTGTTCCTTAGCAATATGGAACTGCCAATTTAACACTCCTGGCCCTTGTGTAGCAGTTATGTGTCACTGGTCAATGAACATGGTTATGTGATACATAGTCTAATACACCAAAAGACTGACTCAGATAGTCACCCGAGTCTTTCTAAAATCTTAGATGTTCAACAAATTTTTGACCAAGGTTCAGTAGATGTTATCAATAGTCAAAGGTCACTGCTGGTTGTAGAGCCCTTGTGTGGCCTAAGAGGGTACAATATGGGAAAATTTGTATTATGGACCGAAGTGCAGACTCCACTGTCACTGAAATGAGACAATGATCTGAAGCTCATGGATTCACACGTTTACTACAGTGTCTCAGCACTCAACAGGGTTGACATTTGTTAATATTAAATAATAATATTAAATGGGTTTTCATATTGCCCGGCAAATAGTCTTTTAGGACAGAAAGTCAGGTGACTTTCCTTATAAACTTTCTAAATGGCCTTGTGCTTTCTGTTTAAAAGGTATATTATTTAATAGCAGAGATTTAGACTAGGTGAAGAGAATATTCAGAAAGGGTGTGACATAAGAAGAAATCTGGACAGAATCTGAAGAGTGTGGATCCGGAGACTGACAGCTAATACTCATGAAGCCTGCGACTCTGCCTCTGATATTGTCACAGCACTAGCCTTGGACTATTTCTTTCTGGATAAGATAGGGCATTTCAGGGGCAGGTTCTATAAGGGATCTGCTGAGCAGGGATCTATAAGGGTTTATCTTTGTGAGATGGATAATGAATGTATATGGACACAGGGGAATATATAGAAAAACCAATCAATGCCTATCTGGCTCATGCCATCTTCAAAGAGAACCATCATCTGCCTGTTTTCCTTATGCCTAAGCAAACATATTCTTCACCATGTAACTGAGTCTCCCCTAGGCCATAGCTGATCTGATTTAAGAGTTAGATATGTGAACTAAAGAAACTCCATCTGTATGTTGCCTTGTGACCTCCTTGTGTAAAATATGCAAAGATGAAGTGAGTCAACCAGATTCTTTCTTTAGATTTTGGATCTGAAGTATTGATACTAAGAAACTGTCAGTAGCAGAGTGACTAGAAGCAGAAAGATTTTGATGTAGAAAAGCTGTCAGGGAAGGGGCTGGATGCAAATGCTCAAAGCTATATGGAGCCAAATACAAAGGAGCAGAACTCCAAGTATAGTTACACAGAGAGCGCCAACTGCTGAAGAGAGTGTAGAAAGGAGACACAAGAAAGCAGAGACATTAGAGAGATGGGACCAAACAACTGCTGAGGGACCAGGCTTTCCAGTGCCATTTCTGGTCAACATATTTTCCTTAAGATAATTTTTTTTCTCCCCCACCTCCATCTATCTTTCTTGAGATAGTTTTTTTTTTTTCTTTCTTATGACCTACTTTAAAAATTAAAGCTAACTGGTTAATGATCTATTTTTTCTTATGTAGCCACATATAGTATATGTGCCTTCATGTCAGTATATATCTATTTCAGTTCAGTTCAGTCACTCAGTCCTGTCTGACTCTGCAACCTCATGTACTACAGCACACCAGGCCTCCCTGTCCATCACCAACTCCCGGAGTCCACTCAAACTCATGTCTATCGCGTCGGTGATGCCATCCAACCATCTCATCTACTGTTGTCCCCTTTTCCTCTCCCTGTCTTCAATCTTTCTCAGCATCAGGGTCTTTTCCAATGAGTCGGCTCTTTGCATCAAGTGGCCNTCCCGGAGTTCACTCAAACTCACGTCCATCGAGTCGGTGATGCCATCCAGCCATCTCGTCCTCTGTCGTCCCCTTTTCCTCCTGCCCCCAATCCCTCCCAGCATCTTGGGAGGTTATAAATATTTCATGATCTTTCTGGACCACAAATTCCCATTCTAAACATAGATTGAAGAGTACTGGGGGGAGGGAGAGCTGTGATTTCAGTTCCCTAAATCTATGCACCCTCTTTCCTTTCGGTCTTTAGAGCTTATTTGTAACAGCATCCTCTTTATCCAGGTACTGTGCTAGGCTGTGCATTATTCAGAGATGGTAAAAAACGGTTCTTTCTTTAGTAGAACTTCCCTACCTGTCAAGGGGCAGAACAGTGTGTAATTTCCATTCAGTGTAAAAATGCTGTTAAGAGATGTTTTCCAAAGGGCTGTTGGAGCACAGAATGGGGATTAATGCATTAAAAAAAAAGTTTGAGACTTCCTTGGTGGTACAGTGGATAAAAATCCACCTGCCAATGAAGGAACACAGGTTGGATCCCTTTGGGGGAAGATTCCACATGCGGTGGAGCAGCTGAGCCCATGTGCCACAAATACTAAGCCTGCCAGTTGCAATTACTGAAGCCTGCAAGCCCTAGAGTCTGTGCTCCCTGGCCGCCTGTGCTCCCAGGGCCACAAGAGAAGCCACCACAATGAGAAGACTGCGCTTGGCAAGAAAGAGTAGCCCCTACTTGCCGCAACCTGAGAAAGCCCTCAGGCAACAATGAAGACCAAGCACAACCAAAAATAAAATTAATTAACATAAAAAATATTAATTTATTTGGCTGTACTGGGTCTTAGTTGCGGCAAGTGGGATCTAGTTCCCTGACCAGGGATGGAACTGACCCCCTGCATTGGGAGGTCCGAGTTCTAGCCACTGGACCATCAGGGAAGTCTCTAATCCATTGTTGGAAGATTTCCGGGGAGACATTCAAGGATTTTCTTAGTCTGACCCTGATCTGCCTTTCCAGACCCATGTTTGATTACTCTCTGTTCTTCTCCCTCTTCCTCCCTTCCTGAGTTCTGGCCACATGTGGTTCCATGATTGAAAAGAGATTTATAAGGAGCTTCCAATTTGTAATCTAAAGAACTGGAACAGTTTGCTCACGCTGTCTAGTAACCAGTGTCCTCCTTTCCCTTTTCTGGATGAATAGGTTTCCCCATCCCTGAAGGTAGTAAGTACATTTAGTATTCAGGGTTCTGATGTATTGCTTTGATTATTGCTAGCTGGTAAAATTAAAACGTCTTTTAAAAATATAGGTCTGCATGTGTTCCTTTGGGTGGGTGGGTGGGTGGGTGGGTGAGGATAGTGTGAGAGTTTTCATGGTTGTAGACCATGGGGTATAGAAAAGAAAATAACTTTGGAGGCAACAGTTTGTGTTTTAATTTTGTTACTATTGTTTCAGTTTCTTGTTCTGTATAATGGGTTTATTATAATAGTTCCAAGTAACTGAGAGTAACGTATGTAAAACTCTAACTGAAATGTCTAGTGTTTAATAAATGTAGAGTTCCATCTCCCTTTGTGTCTTTGTTCACTCATTACCAACTAATCAGTAGATAACAGAACTCTTTCCAAAATAAGTCATGATCATGAATTGTAAATTATGTCTGATTAATTTTTCATGGAAAATCTAGTACTATTTAAATTAGGAGAGTGAAGATGCTACTGACAGATTTTGGTTTTTAATTTTATTTGGACAATCCTTCAGTCCTTTCTAGTCTGTTGATTCATAATTTTAAGGGAAATTTTTCTAAACACATTTGTGAAAGCACTTCTAAATAAGTGTTAGCTAATATGGTTAGTATATTTTGGATTCCCTGTGAAACTAATTCAGTCTCCATTTCCATTTATTCTGGGGTAGCAATAACTTTCAGGGAAGGCAATGGCACCCTACTCCAGTACTCTTGCCTGGAAAATCCCATGGCCGGAAGAGCCTGGTAGGCCGCAGTCCGTGGGGTCGCTAAGAGTANGTTAGTATATTTTGGATTCCCTGTGAAACTAATTCAGTCTCCATTTCCATTTATTCTGGGGTAGCAATAACTTTCAGGGAAGGCAATGGCACCCTACTCCAGTACTCTTGCCTGGAAAATCCCATGGCCGGAAGAGCCTGGTAGGCCGCAGTCCGTGGGGTCGCTAAGAGTAGGGCACGACTGAGCGACTTTACTTTCACTTTTCACTTTCATGCATTGGAGAAGGACATGGCAACCCACTCCAGTGTTCCTGCCTGGAGAATCCCAGGGACGGGGGAGCCTGGTGGGCTGCCATCTATGGGGTCGCACAGTGTCGGACACGACTGAAGCGACTTAGAAGCAGCAGCAGCAGTAACTTTATCTGCCCTTCAGCAAAAAAAGTAAAAAAGTTGGGAAATTAGGTAATGAGGCCCTCATAGGACTGTTTCCATTTGGCAGAGTTGTGGTCCAAGGAGGAGGGCTAAAACAATTATATTATAAACAGTACTTATTGCACTCTGGCTTTGTTTTGGTTCTTGTTACTGTTTGACTTTTTTTTTTTTTTTGAAGCAAATTGGCATAACATCCAGAACTTGCCTCTGAAATTTGGAACACTGGTTTCTCCCAGAACCCTGTGTCCTTAGCTTTATTATATTATGCTTAGCCCAAATGTGCTGCTACCATTTTCTCTTACATTTACTACTTTCAAAAGGAACTTTTTAATGAAGTGAAATCTAACTTCATTCAATATTTTTATAGATCATTATGAGTATATAAATAAATAAATGTATCTATTGTATTGTTAAAGATGTGTCTCTGTAAATCTAACCAACAGAAGAGAGTTAGAAATTAATTTTTAGTTAATATATATGCTTAGCGCTTTATATCTTATTTCATTCAATATAAATTACTGTCCTAAGCCCTTTTAAACTAATCTCTCAGTCTATTTCTGTCCCAGGACAGGTATTTTCGGTATTATCATAGATCAAGAATGTTGCCAGGGGTACTTGTATTAGCAAAGCCCTTTTGAAGAAGTTCCTTTCAACCCTAAATCTGAAATGGATTTGTAAATATTAATGTGTTTTCCTTAATTTCCTTAATATACCATGAATATATATGAAATGCTGTTATATAGTTTACACTCTACTAGTACCATCAAGTAAAATCTAGGTAAAAGCATTTGGTTTGCTATAAAATTGTGGTATCTTTTAAAAATGTTTACTTAATTAATTTATTTATTTTCCAGGTCTTAGTTGCTACACGTGGGATCTTACCTGTAGCACGCAGACTCTTAGTTGTGGCATGTGGGATGTAGTTCCCTGACCAGGGATTGAACCCGGGCCCCTGCATTGGGAGTGTGGGTTCCTCTTAGCCACAGGACCACCAGGGAAGTCCATTGTATATCTGACCATACAAAATATCCAGTACCTGATGTCATCCCTGAGTGTTAAATATGTGCTGTTAAAAAAAATATGCGCTATAAGGAAGTAGACTGTTTCAATGTTTCAAAGAATTATATTCTTAACTAGTGTTGAGTTGTAGCATTCCTTATGACGCTGGGGACAAAAATCTGAAGGGAAAGTCTTGTTTTCAGTGGGGGTCCTTTTTCTTAAGGTACACCTTCTTATTCTGCTTGAAGTAATGTGAACTTTACTGTACAGATATATGTGGAAATAAGAAAGCCAGGAATCTTCCACACTGGAACCCAGGAAGAGCTGCATAATCAGTTGTTATTAGGGAGAGAGAGGCTTTCAGAGATTTGAATATATTTGAGGGACTACAGGTTCTTCTAGATCTGAGTTGTCTTATTGTCTGTCCCGTGTGATTCTAGTATGTGAGTGTAGATCAGAGAGAGGCTCTCACTGATCTGGTTCCCTACCACTACTTCTGATGCATAAGCTTTTGCACCAACCAGACTGCAGGCCAGTCTAGAAATTGTTGTTCTGGGCATCGGATACTCACTCCTGGTGTGTCAGCTGTGGATGGGGTACTGAGGTCTTGGGCTAGAGCACACTGCCATCTATGAGATGGATTCGCCCTATTCCCCCTTCCAATCCCTATTCTTTTTTTAAAAAAATTAAGTAATTAATTTTTGGTTGTGCTGGGTCTTCCTTGCTGTGCGATGGCTGTCTCTAGCTGCTGCACGCGGGGGCTACTCTTCGTTACGGCGCACAGGCTTCTCATTGCGTGGCTTCTCTTGCTGCAGAGCATGGGCTTTAGGTGTGCAGGCAGCTCACAGGCCATAGAACGATGGCTTCCTAGCTGTGCCACATGGGCTTAGCTGCCCTGAGGTATGTGGGATTTTCCTGGATCAGGGATTGAATCTGTGTTCCCTGCGTTGGAGGGTGGATTCTTATCCACTGTACCACCAGGGAAGTCCACAATCCCTATCCTTCTGAAAAATCTTTTCGAGGAAGAACTATGGAGAGGAGTTGTCGTCGTTGTGTCTGACTCTTTGTGACCCCATGGACTGCAGCACGCCAGACTTCCCTGTCCTTCACCATCTCCTGGAGTTTGCTTAGACTCATGTCCATTGAGTCGGTGATGCCATCTAACTGTCTCATCCTCTGTTGCACGCTTCTCCTTCTGCCCTCAATCTTTCCCAGCAACAGGGTCTTTTCCAATGAGTCGGCTGTTCCCATTAAGTGGCCAAAGTATTGGAGCTTTAGCTTCAAGCAGCAGTCCTTTCAGTGAATAGTCAGGGTTGATTTGCCTTAGGATTGACTGGTTTGATCTCCTTGCCATCCAAGAGACTCTCAAGAGTCTTCTCCAGCACCACAATTCAAAAGCATCAGTTCTTCGGTGCTCAGCCTTCTTTATGCTCCAACTTTTACATCTGTAAACGACTACTGGAAAAAACATAGCTTTGACTACGGACCTTTGTCGGCAAAGTAATGTCTCTGCTTTTTAATATGCTGTCTAGGATTATCATAGCTTTTCTTCCAAGGAGCAAGTGTCTTTTAATGTTGAGCCACCTTTTTCTCTCTTCTCTTTCACCCTAATCAAAAGGCTCTTTAGTTCTTCACTTTCTGCCATGAGGGTGGTATCATTTGCGTATCTGAGGTTATTGATATTTCTCCCAACTATCTTGATTCCAGCTTGTGCTTCATCCAGCTCAGCATTTCTCATGATGTACTCTGCATATAAGTTAAATAAGCAGGGTGACAATACACAGCCTTAACATACTCCTTTCCTGATTTGGAACCAGTCTGTTGTTCCACGTCCGGTTCTAACTGTTGCTTCTTGACCTGCATACAGATTTCTCAGGAGGCAAGTCAGGTGGTCTGGTATTCCCATCTCTTGAAGAATTTTCCACAGTTTGTAGTGATCTACACAGTCAAAGGCTTTAGTGTACATAATTAATGAAGCAGAAATAGATGTTTTTCTGGAATTCACTTGCTTTCTCTGTGATCCAACAATGTTGGCAATTTGGTCTCTGGTCTTTCTGCCTTTTCTAAATCCAGCTTGTACCCCTGGAAGTTCTCAGTTCATACTGCTGAAGCCTAGCTTGAAGGATTTTGAGCATTACCTTGCTAGCATGTGAAATGAGTGCAACTGTGTGGTAATTTGAACATTCTTTGGTGTTGCCCTTCTTTGAGATTGGAATGAAGACAGTTTTTCCAATCCTGTGGCCACTCTTGAGTTTTCCAAATTTCCTGACATATTGAGTGTAGCACTTTATCCAGGTCATTAAGACCTTTTTTGTATAGTTCTTCTGTGTATACGTGCCACCTCTTCTTAATCTCTTCTGCTTCTATTGAGTCCCCTACCCTTTCTGTCCTTTGTACTTTCCATCATGCATGAAATGTTCACTTAGTATCTCCAGTTTTCTTGAACAGATCTCTAGTCTTTCCCATCCTATTAATTTCCTCTATTTCTTTGCATTGTTCACTTAAAAAGAATTTCTTAGCTCTCTTTGCTATTCTCTGGAACACTGTATTCAGTCGGGTATATCTTTCCCTTTCTCCCTTGCTTTTTGCTTCTCTTCTTTCCTCAGCTATTTGTAAAGCCTCCTCAGACAACCACTTTGCCTTCTTGCATTTCTTTTTCTTTGGGATGGTTGATCACTGCCTCCTGTACAATGTTAAGTCTCTATCCATGGTTCTTTAGGCACTCTGTCTACCAGATCTAACCCCTTGAAATCTATTTGTCACCTCCATTGTATAATCATAAGGGGTTTGATTTAGGTCATATCTGGATGGCCTCGTGGTTTTCCCGATTTTCTTCAATTTTAGCCTGAAATTTTGCAGTAGGTATTGTCCAGTATATTGTTTATTGGTTTCCCTGCATAACATCATTTAAATATTTAAAAGTACATATAGGTTAAAAGCCAATTCACTAACTTGGAAATGATTCAAAACATATGACTAGATGCTAACATGGGCAAAATATAAACTACAAATGGCATATAAGCATAGAGAACAAACTAACATCATGTGGTGAGAGATCAAACAAAACATTGCAAATTAACAACATTTTTTTTTTTACCTACAGTTGTCAGACATCAGGAGGCAGGATGGTATAGCATTAAGAACCTAGACTCTGGATTCAGAAGAGCTAAACATGACATCTAGTGACATGACATTATGTCAAGTAGTAGTGATCAGTTACTTAAATGCTCCAAGTTTAGAATTAATGGTAGTAATTATTTCTTAAATATGTAGCTGGACACAGATTTACCACTTGAACCTCTCCTTCAAATTTTAGTTGTCCCATGTAGTCTAAAGTTTTAGTTTGGGAAAGTTTTTTTTTTTTTTTTTTCCAGTTTTACCAGAAGTAATTGACGTACATCACATCCTTAGTAACTCGGTGATGAAGAATCCACCTGCAGTACGGGAGATGCAAGTTTGATCCCTGGGTCAGGAAGGTCCCCTGGAGAAGGAAATGGCAACCCACTCCAGTATTCTGTCTAGGAAATCCCATGAACAGAGGAGCCTGGTGGGCTACAGTCCATGGGGTCTCAGAAAAGTCAGACAGGACTTAGCAACTTAACAACAATTGACATACATCTCTGTGTAAGTTTAAGGTATACTGCATGGTGGTGTGATTTATATACATTGTGAAATGATTACCACAATAGGTTTAGTTAAAATTCATCATTTCATATGGATCTATATTTTTTAAAAATGTTTATTTAATCTTTGGCTGTGCTGGATCTTTGTTCCTGCACGCATTCTTTCTCTAGTTTTGGCGAGCTGGGCTACTCTCTAGTTGCGATGCTCCAGCTTCTCATTGCGGTGGCTTTTGTCTTGTGGCTATGGGCTCAGTTGTCCTGTGGCATGTGGGATCTTCTGGACCAGGGATCAAACCTGTGTCCTCTGCATTGCAAGGCAGATTCTTAACCACTGATTACCAGAAACCCTCATATAGATATTGTTATAAAAATTCTCCTTGTGCTGAGAACTCTTAGGATCTCTTATTTTAGCAAGCTTTCTATATATTATACAGCAGTGTTAACTAAAGTCTTCACTGTATATAGTACATTATGTCCCTAGTGCTTATTAATCTTATAACTAGAAGTTTGTACAGTCATCCTTCAGTATATGAGTAGGACTGTTTCAGGAACCCCAAGGATACCAAAATTCCCAGATGCTCTAAGTCCCTTATATAAAATGGCGTGGTATTTGTCTATAACCTATCCTTCCATATACTTTAAATCATCTCTAGATTATTTATTTTAAATACCTAATACCATGTAAATGCTGTGTGCTACTGCTAAGTCACTTCAGTCGTGTCCGACTTTGCAACCCCATGGACTGCAGACACCCAGGTTCCTCCGTCCATGGGATTTTCTAGGCAAGAGTACTGGAGTGGGGTGCCATTGCCTTCTCCTGTAATTGCATAGTGATACACCAATTCAACTTACTGCTATGGGGGAAAACATTTAATGAGACATGAAGACAAAGCATAAACCCGACTAAGGGCACACATGCCGTGAACCACAGCAGGGCTATGACTAGAGCAAGTGGGGGGACGGGNGTAAGGTAGTTTGATGATAGGTATGTATGATTACTCCCTAATCAGTATAACAAGATCTCAATAAAAATATATAGATATTCTATTAATGCTAAACTTATAAATATTATTAAAATTATTATTTTGGCAAAACCAAAACAGAAGTACATATATTTTTAACATGTAATTGATGACAAGAAAAGTTGCCAATCTAAATTTTTAATATAATTAGGAAAAGCTTCTTGGTAAACTAGAAAATAGAATACTGTTAATAAAATGATTATGACATTTTAATATACACCCTTAAGATTCAGTCTTCTGCAATTAAATGTATCATTTTATTAATAGCACTTAAAGTTACTGAGTATCAAATACTTAGTATTATCTCATTTAATGCTCACAACAGCAATAAGAAGTATAACTATCAACACCTTCATTTTATAAACATGAAAGCAAGAGATGTCCACATGAAATAATTTTCCTCAAGTTACTGTTAGTTAAGAGAAGAGTCAACATCTTTCACACTCAGGCTCAAGTTCTTGATCATACCTTTCTTAGGTCTCTCCATGCTGAAGTTGCCAATGTCAATGAAATGCTAAAATACTGCATTATATAATCAAGTGGTCTTGAGAGGCTGCAATTAAGGATCTTAAGAGATAAATTTCAAGAGTGACAAACGTAAGGCAAGCATACATTAAAAATACAAATTGTAAAAATAAGGGATGAGGAAGATACCTTTTAGAAATTCATGTGAAAAAAATTTGAGTTATACTTTCTTTCAACTCACTATGAGTCAGTCATATAATTAGAAAATCATTATCATTTTATGATGCCTTTAATATGGGTTAGGAAAAGGAGAAATTCACTGTTCAATACACTTGGCGTATTTGTGGGCATGTGAAATGTTTTGGTTGCCATATTTTAAGAATTCACTAAAGTGCAACAGAAATCTATAGGATGGTGGTCTGGATAATTTTGTCATGTAATTAAAGTTGAAGGAACTGAGGATATCTATCATGGAAACAAGCACAAAAGCCTTATCAGATCTTAAGAGTCATTTTCAAATGTGAAGTTCTAGCATATATGAGGGAAAAGATTTGGTCTACACGGGTAACAGCATAAAATAAACTAGATATTAGAGGAAGGATGTTTTAGGCTTACTATAATGAGTTGAATATATACATTAATCCAAAAATTATAAAGAATTGCTGTAAATACAACTAAATTCACCATTCCTATTTAGGTTGAAACAAAAAACAAAGCTAATTTATTAGGTATTCCTTCAGTGAATAGGAGCTGGAATGTATGATTTCTATGATCTTCCCGACGATTAGCAGAATTGGTATATTTTCAATGGGTTATTAGTAAATGTATAAATGACTCTAAAATGGGTAAGTGTGATGGCTCTATATTTAATGAACCACAGAAAATATGATCCACTCATGCTTGGAAGGGTCATATGTGATCAGTCAGGCAGAAATCAGTGGCATCTGTTACCAGTTCAGAATTTTACAAATAATGAATATTATCACTTCTGTGACACATTAAATAGATGTGCACTGCTCACTGGTTAAAGTGATGAGTACTGTTATATATCCAATTTCTCCCTCTGTTAAACCACAAAATAGAGTTGATTATCAGTTGATCATTAAGACGCTTTTAATGAGATCCTAAAATTCTACATGAGGCTAACACCAATATTGTGTAGTTGCTTTCCTATTTTACATATATGAAGAATGAATGCATCTCATAGGTAATAAAAATTTGTTGCAGGTAAATGTGTGCATATGTTAGTATAATTCAAAACAGATAATTCTTCTAGCTAAGAGTTGAACAACAATCTCCATTAAGGCACTTTGTTATGTTCCTGGGGCACAATAAATATGTGATGGGAGGGAGTGTCCAAGATGGTGGAGTAGACACTGAACTTGCCTCCTTCCACAGGCACACCAANAGTATAATTCAAAACAGATAATTCTTCTAGCTAAGAGTTGAACAACAATCTCCATTAAGGCACTTTGTTATGTTCCTGGGGCACAATAAATATGTGATGGGAGGGAGTGTCCAAGATGGTGGAGTAGACACTGAACTTGCCTCCTTCCACAGGCATACCAAAATTACAACTATATACAGAGTAGCTATTGATGAGAAAGATTGGAATACTCTCAGGAAAAATCTATGAGATAGAGAAAATAGGTGGGTAGGAAGGGCAGAGATGCATTATAAGCAAGACACATATCCTTGCACTGGTGTCCCAAAATTGGGAGGGTAATTACAGATGTTCTTCCCAAGAAAGAAGGCATCCAAGCTTCACATCAGGATCCCAAGCCCAGGGATCCTAAACTGGGAAGATGAATTCCCCAAAGAGTTGGCTTTGAGGACAGTAGGTATTACTTTCCATAGTGCCACAGTGCTGTGAGAAATTAAAACTCCAGCTTTTCTCATAGCTTAGTTTGTAAAGAATCGCCTGCAATGCAGGAGACTCTGGTTCAATTCCTGGGTCAGGAAGATCCCCTGCAGAAGAGATAGGTTACCTACTCCAGTATTCTTGGGCTTCCCTTGTGGCTCAGCTGGTGTAGAATCCACTTGTATTGCAGGAGATCTGGGTTTGATCCCTGGGTTGGGAAGATCCCCTGGAGAAGGGAAAGGCTCCCCAATCCAGTATTCTGGCCCATAGAATTCGATAGACTGTATAGTCCATGGAGTCATAAAGAGTCAGACATGACTGAGTGACTTTCAGTTTCACTTAAAGGACACACACAAAGTCTCACATGCTCCAGGACTAAGGATGAAAGTGAAAGTGAAGTGAAGTCGCTCAGTTGTGCCCAATTCTTAGCGACCCCATGGACTGCAGCCTACCAGGCTCCTCCGTCTATGGAATTTTCCAGGCAAGAGTACTGGAGTGGGTTGCCATTGCCTTCTCTGGAACAGAATGCTGCTGCTGCTGCTAAGTCGCTTCAGCCGTGTCTAACTCTGTGCAACCCCATAGACGGCAGCCCAACAGGCTCCTTTGTCCCTGGGATTCTCCAGGCAAGAATGCTGGAGTGGGTTGCCATTTCCTTCTCCAATGTGTGAAAGTGAAAAGTGAAAGTGAAGTTGCTCAGTCGTGTCCGACTCTTAGCAACCCTGTGGACTGCAGCCCACCAGGCTCCTCCATCCATGGGATTTTCCAGGCAAGAGTACTGGAGTGGGGTGCCATTGAATACTAGGTGTCTAATTTCCTTGGTGGGGAGAAGGGGATAGGTGTTGGATCCCTGAACTGCCAGAACATGCCCTTTAGAGTGAGGGGAGGAAGGTCTCCTATAAAGGGGAAATCACTGTCAGCTGCTTCAGCACAAAGGGCCAGGAAGGATAGAGCAGATTCCCCACCTCTGTCATTCCGGTTGTATTAGAAGTTTACAAACACAGAATCCACATTGGTCTCTCCTCCACATACTCCAGTGCTGCAGTCAAACTTTCCCTAAGGGTAGGGCCAGTAATTTGGAAGAAGCATAGGTCAGGCCGGCCTGCTGTAAGTGGAAAGCTTCCCAGAGAGACAGGAAGCAGCTGGAGCTTCTGGTTGCTATATATGCTATATCCTGGGGACATAGACATTGGTAAAAACCATTTTTTTTTTAGTTCATTCCACCATAAGAACACTGGTGTTGGCAAGCAGGCAGATATCAGCCATGGGATCACCTGAATTCTGGCCCTATATATCTATCTATTATAGATTTATAAAAGGTGATTTATAGTCCCAAGATCAATTGAGCCCTGAAGCCTGCCTTTTTGGACCTAGCCATGAGCCACAAGTGGAGTGGCACCTGTCCCAGGATCCCAGCCCTGCTCACCAGCAGACCAGCATCACATCGAGGATATCCTGGGCCCCTCAGCCAGCTGTCCCTGAATCCAGCTCCACTCACCAAGGCAACGTGAACCCCATAGTCAGCCACATCAGGAAAAAGCCCTGCCCATCAGGAGGCTAACAGAAGCTCCTGGACTTCCAGCACCTTGCAGCCAGAGACCCTAGAACCTGGCTCTGCCAACCAGTGCGCCAGCAATTAACTTGGTATCCCAAGTTCTGGACCTGCCCACAGCAGGCCAACACCAGCTCCAAGACAGCTTAGCTCCCTCAGCAAGCCCCCTGGGATCTAGTCCCAATCATCAGCAAGCCAGTAGTAGCTTTGGGACACTCCAGAACCCACTTTTATTCATGTCAGGAACTAGCCCCAACCACCAAAAAGCCAACACTAAATCTAGAACAAGACCCACGACCACGCACCACAGAATCTGGTTCTGCCCACTAGTGGGCCAGCATGAGACACAAAACTCCCAGGGAACCACAGCCACCTCATGACCTGGGCCCACCCCAAAGCAATCTGCAGCCACTGCACTGTGCTGGTATTGGGAATCAACGAGACTGGGATCCAGCCTCTCCTAACAGTCTACCCACAGCAGTCAGGCTGTCACAACAGAAGGACCCCAGAGCATATAGCTCTGGTGACTAGAGGTGGGGTGTGCTGCTGGAACACATAGGATGTCTCCTACAAAAGGCTCCTTCTCCAAAGTCAGAAAACATAACCAATCTACCAAATACATAGAAATAAAAAATATCAAATTAGGCTAAATGAACTAAGAAGAAGAATATGTTCCAAACAAAGGGACAAGATAAAACACCAGAAGAAATAAGTGAAGATAAGCAATATATCTGATAGAGAGTTCAAGGTCATGAGTACAAATACGTTCAAATATCTCAGGAGGAGACTGGATAAATAGAATGAGAGGTTAGGAATGCTTCTGAATTCATTTGAGGAGGACAGCATCACCCTGACACCAAAAGTAGACAAAGATATTACACACACACAGACACACAATTCTGGCCAAGATCACCGATAAACATAATTGCAAAGAACTCAAAAAAACTGAATTCAACCAATGCTCATACACTGGGATCAAATGGGTTTTATCACAGGATGTAGGGATTGTTCAATGTCTCAATCAATCAATGTAACACACCACATTCACAAGTTAAAGAAGGAAAATCACATGATCTTCTCGAGATACAGAAAAAGTATCTGACAAAATTCAACATCCAATCATGATAAAAACTCTTAACAAATTAGATATAGAGAGAACATACCTGAACTCAGACTAGATATGACAAGCCCAAAAGTAGCACTATTCTCAATTCTGAAAAGGTGGAAACATTTCCACTAAGATGAGGAACAGGACAAAGATTTTTGTCTTGATATTCAACACATTATTTTGTTATTTAACACCAATATCATTCAACATAGTATTGGACACAGCATTCAGACAAGAAATAAAAAGAACCAAATTGGAAAAGAAAGAAATAAAACTGTCACTATTTACAGATGACATGATACTATACATAGAAAGTCTTAAAGACACCACCAAAAAACCACTAGAAAAAAAGTTGCTGGTAAAGTTGCAGGATGCAATGTTAGTATACACAAAGCTGTTGTATTTCTATACACCAACATCAAACTATTAATCAAGAAAACAAACCCATTTAAAATTGTCTCAGAAAGAATAAAATACCTAGGAGTAAATATAACTAAGGAGATAAAAGATCTGTACTTGAAAAACTGTAAGACACTGATGAAAGAAATTGAACAGTAAAAAGAAAAAAAAGGATAGGTATTCCATGCTCACGGATTAGAATTAATATTGTTTAAATAATCTTATTGCCCAAATCAGTCTATGGGTTAAATGCAACTCCTATCAAAATACAAATGGGATTTTTCAGAGAACTAGAAAAACATAATGGCATTTTTTAGACAACAAGATTGAATAGGTCTAACATTTGTATAGAAACAGAAAAGACCCCAAATAACCAAAACAATCTTGAGAGAGAGGAACAAAACTATAGATGCCACACTCCTTGATTTCAAACTATAAAAATAAAGCAACAGTGATCAAAGCAGCACGGTATTGGCATAAACACACACGCATGCACATGCACACTCAGATCAATGAAACAGAATAGAGAGCCTAGAAATGAACTCACACTTAAATGGGGAATAAATCTACAATACCGGAGGCAAGAATATAAAGTGAGGACAAGACAGCCTCTTCAATCAATGATGGTGGGGAAACTAGACAGTATCAAAAGTAGAAAAGAGAACTGTGCTCTCACACCAGTTCAGTTCAGTCGCTCAGTTGTGTCCAACTCTTTGCGACCCCATGAATCGCAGCACACCAGGCCTCCCTGTCCATCACCAACTCCCGGAGTTCACTCAGACTCACGCCCATCGAGTTAGTGATGCCATCCAGCCATCTCATCCTCGGTCGTCCCCTTCTTCTGCCCCCCATCCCTCCCAGCATCAGAGTCTTTTCCAGTGAGTCAACTCTTCGCATGAGGCGGCCAAAGTACTTCAGCTTCAGCATCATTCCCTCCAAAGAAACCCAAGGGCTGATCTCTTTCAGAATGGACTGTTTGGATCTCCTCGCAGTCCGAGGGACTCTCAAGAGTCTTCTCCAACACCACAGTTCAAAAGCATCAAGTCTTTGGCACTCAGTTTCCTTCACAGTTCAACTCTCACATCCATACATGACTACTGGAAAAACCATAGCCTGGACTAGACGGACACTTGTTGGCAAAGTACTATCTCTTCTTTTCAATATGCTATCTAGGTTGGTCATAACTTTTCTTCCAAGGAGTGCACGTCTTTTAATTTCATGGCTGCAATCACCATCTGCAGTGATTTTGGAGCTCCCAAAAATAAAGTCTGACACTGTTTCCCCACCTATTTCCCATGAAGTGATGGGACCAGACTTGTTGAGCTTTAAGCCAACTTTTTCACTCTCCACTTTCACTTTCAACAATATACACAAAGATAAATTCAAAAGAGAGTTTATGATTGACTTGAAACCATAAAACTTCTAAAAGAAGGATTAGGCAGTAAGATTTTTAACATCAGTCTTAGTAATATTTTTTTGGATATGTCTCTTCATGCAAGGGAAGCAAAAGTGAAAATCAACAAATGGGAAATCAAACTAAAAAGGTTTTGCACACCAAAGGACACTATCAACAAAACAAAAAAGGCTACCTACTGAATGGGAAAAGACGTTTGCAAATGATATATCTGGTAACAAGTTAAGTATACAAAGAACTCATACATCTGAATATAAAAAAATGAATAACTCATGCAAAAAATGGCCAGAATACCTGAATAGACATTTTTCCTAGGACATACAGGTGGCCAACAGACACATGAAAAGTTGCTAAACATGACTACTCATCAGGGAAATGCAAATAAAAACTACGGTTAGGTATCACCTCACTGCTAGATATGCTAGACAGCATATCTAGCAAATGGCTATCATTAATGACAACAGGTATTGGTGAGTATGTGGGAAAAGGAAACTCTTGTGCACTGTTGGTGGGAATATAAATTGGGGCAGCCACTTTGGAAAGCAGGATAGAGGTTTCTCAAAAATATAAAAATAAAATGAGATTCAGCATTTCTACTGCTGCATATTCAGCCAGAGAAAGCAAAAACAGTAATTAGAAAACATATATGCATCCCAGGTTTATTGGTACATTATTAATAGCCAAGATATAGAAACAACCTAAGTGCTTATCAAAAGTTAAATGGATAAAGAAGATATGTGTGTGTTGGAATGTTGTGTGTATGTGTGTCTATGTATACACATACACATATATACATAAACATAGACACAATGAAATACTACTCAATCACAAAAAAAGGAAATCTTACCTTTTGGAAAGATCTAGGGCTATTATACTAAGTAACGTAAGTCAGGCAATTATAGATAAATACCATATGATTTCAAATACTGTATGCGTAATCTAAATAACAGAGTAAATGAACAAACATAACAAAACAGAAACAGAGTTATAAATACAGAGAACAAATGGGTGGTGGCCAGAGAGGAGAGGGATAGGGGGAAGAGAAAAATAGATGAGACAGATTAAAAGGTTCAAACTTCCAATTACAATATAAACAAATCACAGGTATGAAATGTACAGTGTGGGAAATACAATCAATAATTATGTACTATCTTTGTATCACTGCAGATGGTAACTAGGCTTATTATAGTTTTAGCTCTTATGCTTAGACTGGTTAATATTTTTACACTATTTCAGACTAATATTTTGCACTTTTTTAAATTTTTTTTAAATATATTAAAAAATAAAATATCTCAGGTGTACATGAGTTCCCAATCTTGAACCCCCCCCCCNGTGAACCCCATAGTCAGCCACATCAGGAAAAAGCCCTGCCCATCAGGAGGCTAACAGAAGCTCCTGGACTCCCAGCACCTTGCAGCCAGAGACCCTAGAACCTGGCTCTGCCAACCAGTGGGCCAGCAATTAACTTGGTATCCCAAGTTCTGGACCTTCCCACAGCAGGCCAACACCAGCTCCAAGACAGCTTGGCTCCCTCAGCAAGCCCCCTGGGATCTAGTCCCAATCATCAGCAAGCCAGTAGTAGCTTTGGGACACCCCAGAACCCACATTCATTCATGTCAGGAACTAGCCTCAACCACCAAAGAGCCAATACTAAATCCAGAACGAGACCCACGACCACGCACCACAGAATCTGGTTCTGCCCACTAGTGGGCCAGCATGAGACCCAAAACTCCCAGTGAACCACAGCCACCTCATGACCTGGGCCCACCCCAAAGCAATCTGCAGCCACTGCACTGTGCTGGTACTGGGAATCAACGAGACTGGGAGCCAGCCTCTCCTAACAGTCTACCCACAGCAGTCAGGCTGTCACAACAGAAGGACCCCAGAGCATATAGCNATGTTCATGTATTGGAAGAATCAATATTGTGAAAATGAGTATGCTTCCCAAAGCAATCTACAGATTCAATGCAATCCCTATCAAGCTACCAGTAGTATTTTTCACAGAATTAGAACAAATAATTTCAAGATTTGTATGGAAATATTTTGCACTTTTAAAATATTCATTTAAAGCCAATTTTTGTAAATGGTGTAAAGGTCCATCTTGATTCTATTGCACATGGCTATCTAGTTTTCAACATATATCAAGGCTGTATATTGTCACCCTCCTTATTTAACTTATCTTCAGAATACATCATGTGAAATGCCAGGCTGGATGAAGCACAAGCTGCAATCAAGATTGCTGAGAGAAATATCAATAACCTCAGATACGCAGATAATACCACCCTTCTGGCAGAAAGCAAAGAAGAACTAAAGGTCTTCTTGATAAAGTTGAAAGAGTAGAGTGAAAAAGTTGACTTAAAACTTAGCATTCAAAAAATGAAGATCATGGCATCTCTTCATGGCAAATAGACGGGGAAACAGTGGAAGCAGTGAAAGACTTAATTTTCTTGGGCTCCAAAATCATTGCAGATGGTGACTGCAGCCATGAAATTAAAAGACACGTACTCCTTGGAAGAAAAATTATGGCCAATCTAGAAGGCATATTAAAAAGCAGAGACATTACTTTGCCAACAAAAGTTCATCAAGTCAGTGCTATGTTTTTTTCATTAGTCATGTATGAATGTGACAGTTGGGCCATAAAGAAAGCTGAGTGCCGAAGAACTGATGTTTTTGAACTATAGTGTTGGAGAAGACTCTTGAGAGTCCCTTGGACTGCAAGGAGATCCAACCAGTCTATCCTAAAGGAAATCAGTCCTGAGTATTGATTGGAAGGACTGATGCTGAAGCTGAAACTCCAATCCTTTGGCCACCTGATGCAAAGAACTGACTCACTAGAAAAGGTTCTGATGCTGGGAAAGATTGAAGGAGGAAGAGAAGGAGACGACAGAGGATGAGATGGCTGGATGACATCACCGACTCGATGGCCTTGAGTTTGAGCAAGCTCCATGAGTTGGTGATAGACAGGGAGGCCTGGCTTGCTGCAGACCATAGGGTCACAAAGAGTTGTACACGATTAAGAGACTGAACTGAACTGATCCAGTTTTCCAAACACCATTTGTTGAAAAGACTGCTTTTTCTTCATTGATTCACCTTGGGACCCTGTTGAAAATTGTTTGACCATATGTTACGGCTTTTTTTCTGAGCTCTCTATTCTATTTAATTGGTCTATGAAGCTGTGTGCATGGCTGCTCAATTGTGTCTGACTCTTTATGACCCCAAGGACTATAGGCCCCCAAACTCGTCTGTCTCTGGGATCATTCAGGCAAGAATACTGGAGTGGGTTGCTGTTTCTTCCTCCAAGGGATCATCTCTACCCAGGGATGGAACCTATGTCTCCTGTGGTCCCTGCATTGACATATGTTTGTCTTTATGCCAGAATCATACTGTTTTGGTTAGTGTAGTTCTATAATAAGTTTTGAAATCCAGAAACATGAGACCACCAACTGTGTTCTTTTTCAAATTGTTTTGGCCATTTGGGGCCTTTTGAGATTCCATGAATTTTATGATGAATTTCTATTTCTGCAATAAACACAAGTGGAATTTTGACAGAGATTGCATTTTGAATTTGTAGATCACTGTTGGTAATACTGATATCTTAAGTATTTCAGTCTGTGTACACAAGGTGAATTTCTATTGTGTCTTTCATTTCTTTCAGTAACATGTTGTTTTCACTGTGTAATTTTTTCACTTCCTTGGGTAACTTTATTCCTAAGTATTTTATTCTTTTTGATGCCATTGCAAATGAAATTTTCTTCGTTTCCTTGTTATATCATTCATTTTTAGCATCTAAAGATATTGATTTTTGTTTACTGATTTTATATTCTGCAAGTATGCTGAACTAATTTATTCTAATAGTTTTTTTTTTGTATCTGTGTGTAATCTTGTTGGTATTCCACATATACAATCAACTTTGCTAACAGATCATGTTACCTCTTCCTTTTCTATTTATGTATCTGTTATTCTTTTTGCTTGCCTAGAAAAATGATTAGGGCTTCTAGCACTATCTTGAATGGAACTGATGAAGGTAGGTATCATTGTCTTGTTTGTGATTTTTCAGTCTCTGGAAGGATATTTTTGTATAGTATAATCTTAAGTGAAATATAAAGATCTGAATCTTGGATGAAAAAATTAAACAGGATACAAGTAGTTGTTTTTCCAATAGGACAAAGGGATTTTAGCTAATGTATTAAAGTAAATTCCAAGCAGTTTTTCATAGGTGCCCAGGATCTTGCTTTAGAATACATTTTCTAAATGCCTTCCTTCATAATATTTTTGACGTAATACTGAGTTACTTAGAAAGGTTATATGCTTGTAGTTGTTATTAACTTTGAAATAGCGCTCAGTGTGATTATGACATACTTTGGAAAATGTGGCCTCCTGGTGACACAGTGTACATACATTGCATTTGCTGAACTATTCTTGTGTATACAGAGACTCATCTTGCTTCCTGGGGGACAGGCTTATATTTTAGGGAGACCTTTTTCACTTTTGTTAAAAGCCCTGTGAATCTGGCTAGATAATGCATTAACTGCTGGGTGACCATATGAAATAAGGTTGCTGCTGCTGCTGCTAAATCGCTTCAGTTGTGTCCTACTCTGTGTGATCTCATTCTATAGTTTCACAAACTTTAATGTGTATGTATGTCCTTAAACATGGAATGCCTCAGCATCACCACTGACATATCTCAAGATAATCTGAACAATTTGAGTTTATAGTGTTATTTTAAAAATATCTTTGAGGAAGTATTGAAATTTAAAGTCAATGTGATAAAATCTTTAGAATTAAATGAAAATAAATTCTAGACTGAGAAAAGAATGTGGAAAAGAATGATTTGATTGAGCATATTGTATATATAGTAAGTACCAGCTGATCTTGTTAACACTTGAAAGAAATACTTTATGATTCTCTGAAGGATGCCTGTGTTGCAGGAATGCTTCACTAGCCAAAGGCTACTTTAAAGTATTAAGCTCTTTCTTTATTAGCATAGTTTATGGGAGACCCCTTGTTCACATCATGTGGTTATCTGAAGGAAAAACAGAATCACTCTTATTTATTTAGGGAGTCCTTGCCAGCACAAAATAATTTCATTTAAGAAAGTATTTTTCTCAGCTGATTTAGGAAATTGAGTATTTCCCTTAAACACTCACACAATTTACCAGTGGAGCCCCTTTCCTCTGAAAAGATACTGATAGGAAAACTTTCTTCATTAAAATATCCAAAATCTCACTCTGGAAAAAAATGTGATTTAGTTACATTTAATTAAATTTAATCCTTTATATACTGGTCAAATAGACAGAAATAATAACATTTAATAAGTCAATAAGTGCCTTCAAAGTCAATTGTAAGAAAGTGAAATAAAGCACAAAAAAGAATATGCTAAACGGATCAACTTTATATTGTGAAGTTGCTCAGTTGTGTCCAACTCTTTATGACCCCATGGACTATAGAGTCCATGGAATTCTCCAGGCCAGAATACTGGAGTGGGTAGCCTTTCCATTCTCCAGGGGATATTCTCAACCCAGAGATCAAACCCAGGTCTCCCGCATTGCAGGCGGATTCTTTACCAGCTAAGCCACAAGGGAAGCCCATGAATATTGGAGTGGGTAGCCTATCCCTTTCTCCAGCAGATCTTCCCGACCCAGGAATTGAACCAGGGTCTCCTGCACTGCAGGTGGATTCTTTAGTAACTGAGCTATCAGGGAAGCTCCATATTGTGAAAGATGAACAACATTGCCCTTTTACTAAAACATTCCAAGATATAGACACACTACTTATCCATTTATATACAGTAAAATTCAACTCTCAGAGAAGACTCTGGGCTTTCTGGTCAATATGATAGTCACTTGCCTGTGAAAACAAATGCAAGCATCTAGATAAAATCTTGGTCAATAATAAATCACTTTACAAGGATGGTCACTTATGATTATGATTGTGACTATGATGATAATCATTGTTTAATGAGTCTATCATACCTCTCTTGAACACATCAAGGAAATCAAATGCAGCATTTAATTTCTTAAAGGCCTATGGAATATATTTGTTTTAAGTGATAATCATAATCCAGAACTTTTTTTTCTATCTGCAGAGTACAAGTCAATGATATCTGTCCAGTTACGAAGAAAGGGATACTAAGAGAAGTTATATCAGCGTCTCCACCAATACTATAACCTTCAAAATAAGTTTTAAGGTATCTTTTTTCCACTTTGATTTCTAAAAAGGAATACTTTTGCAGTAAGACAAGTTAAAAAAGGATTGGTGGAAAACTATTAAATAATGTAAACTCTTATTCATGCCACGAGACAGGACAGTTTTTGTAAGGAAAATCCATTAAGCATGAAGATTACAATGATCAGGGAAATATCTCCTGTGATCACAAGGCCTAGGGGCTTGATGTGTTAAAATGTCACTGCTGTGTCCTATTGTGAGATGAGAAATAATTGGTCTAATAAGTGACTTAAATTTATACACAGTTATACATAATTCATCCAGCATTAGACACTATTATTCTATACTTTTAATTTACATTAACATGCTGAATGATCGGTACTTTTTCAAAGTACTAAAAATACAAAAAAAAGTAAAAATATAAAATTTTGATATACCCTTTGCACCATGAAAATTTCCATTGTCTGTGGCAACCTAGATGGCAGAGAAAATAACAACATGTTAGTTAAACAGTGAAATGGATACTTATGCTCTTGATCTTCACATGAGTTACAAGTATAGTGTGGAGCAAGATGCTAAGTGTTTTTTCCTCAAAAGCAGCAAAAAACATTGTAATAACCATCAAGTTTGGTTTTTATAGATGCTAGAGCTTACTTCTAAACATGCAAACTTGCCATTTACATAGGATTTTGCCCTATAAATTTACATCCTAATCTTATTCATACAGATTCCATACAATTAAAACTGTAATTGAGTATGAAGTCACGTGTTTCTCCCACAGAATCAACACATAATTGTTTAATTCTAAGTCTGACAAATTAGACTTTGAAACATATGTTCTATTTACGATATGTGACATCATTGAATTTCAGTTCCACAGAAACAAAATCTCAATATCAATCTTTACAGCAGAGGCACACATTTTCTGTAAAAGAGATACAGTACTTCAAACTGACTGCTCTAAAACAAGACTTTGCATTGGGAGCAACATATACATGAGCTAGTCAGGTTTTTGGGGTTTTGTTTATTTTTTGCACTTCTCCATTTGATAACTGCTGCAAAACTGTAAGAGATATGCCTTCAAACAATATAAAAAAATAATCACAGGTATGCAAAAACCTTGAAATTATAATCTTCTTCTCCATGAGTAATAAGTATCACCTTTTGGCTATTTGATGAAAAAATCCTGACAACTGCTTGTTCCAGAAATAGATTTTTGTTTTAGTTTCCTAAAAAATGACAACCCATGTTCATGCTGGTACTTAGCAAAGTACCATCTACAATGATTCTCAAAGACTCTGCTTTAGATAATAGTTTATAAATTCCTATGATTCCCTTACTTGTCTTCTTCCTACCATTGTTGCTAAGTTGCCTTAGTTGTGTCCGACTCTGTACAACCCCATAGATGGCAGCCCACCAGGCTCTAGTGGACCTAAAATCAAAAGCCTTATTGCCTTGTATAGTTATGTCTTTATCATCTTTTGTGAATGTTAACATTCTCATGACATTTTATAACTCATGAGAATTTAGTTTCATTTTAATAATTACAGAAGTTCACCAATGTCTAAGCTAAATAGAACTGTTATCAGGGAATAATTAATCTGACTCCATATCAGATCTATTTTTTCTTTTTTTTTTTACTTTAGTCTTTGTATTCTATTGCTTTTGCTACAAGTGAATCACTAAATAGGAAGGGATGNTGTGAATGTTAACATTCTCATGACATTTTATAACTCATGAGAATTTAGTTTCATTTTAATAATTATAGAAGTTCACCAATGTCTAAGCTAAATAGAACTGTTATCAGGGAATAATTAATCTGATTCCATATCAGATCTATTTTTTCTTTTTTTTTTACTTTAGTCTTTGTATTCTATTGCTTTTGCTACAAGTGAATCACTAAATAGGAAGGGATGTTGCTTACAACTTAAAATGTAAATAATGACTCACCTCCAGGAACTCTGCCTCCCATGAAGGTAAATTCCTTTGTTTAAGCTCACAGAAAACATCCTGATCAGGTCCACCTGTGAATGGCTGCAGGAAAGAAGAAATTAACATATCCCCACCAGAGTCTGGCAGGAACAAGTATCCCCCCCCTTTTTTTTTTATCCTCATCTCCCTATACAAAATAAACCAGTGTCAAAACCTAGACAAGACGGTTCTTTGGGACATTAGTCCACCATCGTCTTGGTCTACCAGTTTTCTAAGTAAAATCATTATTCCTTGCCCCACATCTCATCTCTTGATTGACTGGCCTGTCATGCAGCAAGTACTACAAGCTTGGACTCTGTAAGAGGATAAGAAAACTTGCCAGCTGTGGATCTGGCTGGTAGAGTAGGGGACCAGATCAGTGGGAGTTTCTGGAACTAGCTAGATCCACTGGGGCCTGGCTAGACTTACTGGGCACCATGTAACCTATAGATGTTCTAGTATATGTGCCAGTAAGCAGAGCTCAGACTAGGGAAATAGATAACAGGAATTAATTCTAAACTGGCAGAAATTCAGAAATTGGACTCCATTTTAAAGAGACAAAAGATTGGTGGATGGAAGATGGATGAGACATGGCATGATCTGCTTATACTTGACTTTCATAGAAATTGAAATAAATACCACCTAGCATCTAGAAAACAAACACGTATATGTACTGAAAAATGGTTTTGAAAATAGATTAGAACAATATTTTCATTTATGACAGGAAATATTCAATGGATTGCTTTATCTGTTAGTGCTTAAATATAAGAGCATGTATTTTAAAAATTGAGCTGTTGTCCTTTATAATTAACTGAGCAAAATATCACGTAGACATTGTATTTAAGTGTTATATTAACAAATTCAAACTGCTAATTGTCCCTACATAATCTTATTTACATCTTTAAGGATGTTCTTTTAAACATGTATATTAAAGAATACAACACTTAAAAAACACATTTTTAGAAAGATGAACTGAGCAATATTAATTTTTGGTTTTGTGACCAAAAGATGATATTTTAATAGAAAATTTAACTGAATTGTGTGTAGAGAGATTTAGGTTCATGAAAATGAATCAGCATTCTTTAGTATATTTAATTTAGCAACCCGTCTTAATCGGTATGTATTAGAATGCATTTTATATTGTTATATGAAATTAGCATATACTCTAAGTAGATTCCACTGAAACTCTCTGGTTATTGGATTTAATAAACAATTTGGAAGTAAAGTAGGCTTAATATTGACCAGAAAATTAAAGAAAATTAAAATGCTCTTTGAATTAGACTATGGTTTTACACAGTCTTGAGCAAATTGTACAGTAGAACTCACCACTACCACAGTTCCACACTATTTAGCCCTGTGTCTACAGAGAATGCCACTGAAATTGGTTTGGTAAATGCTTGCATGAGAGGCATATCAACTGGTTATTAATTAGCTAATGAAGGGAAGAAGATAGAATTGTACGGGGACTCTATTAGTGTTTTGTATTTCATTGGTGGCCAACATCTGTAGGTTGCTAATGTGAGATTTTTGTTGCTGTCATTAAGAGGACAGGATCTCTTTCCAAATCTGGAGTTGGCATTTCAATATCTGATTCATATACACCGGGTTATATTATACCTTTCCACTTTGAAAGAAGTAGTTTCTGGGGGTCTTGGGTAAATTTAGATGCCCAGCATTTGTTCAACTAAGCTTCTTTTTCTTGAACGAATGCATCCTCTATATCCTCTTTAAGAAGCGCATCATTTGAAAACACAGAGCATTCAGGATTAAAATATTATACGAGAATACTTGAAACTTATCTGGCACTCTGTTTTATTTAACACTCCCCAAATATGGTGGGCATGAACATATCCATGCCGCTCCTTTGCTTTCGATGTTAAAGGTGATTTAAACACTTGCATTAAAAATGTCAAGCAAGCCAAAGTCACCGAATAAATTAAATCTTATACAATAAAAAGGTCTTTGTTTTTGCTACAGTGGGCAGATACTTTCATAGATATTCAAATGAAATTCACTGTCTTTCCCAGAAGATTCAATAGACGACTTGATTAGTCTTATCTCATGGGTTATATCTCTTCAATAAAGACTGTTCCATATTGGACAGGTCATCAATCTATTCATTTTCAGAGATGTGTTTTCTTCTATCTTATTGAATGGATTGTGGTCAATAGGCACGAGCTTCCTGATTTTTGTCTCAAAGCTTTCTGTCTTCTTCTCTCTGACTTAATTTCATTCTGTCACAGCTTTAGAATATGAAACTTTACTTTTGTTCAAGGCCAAGTCTCTAACTCAGCTCCTTGCTTCTCCCTCTTTATCCCTTCAAGGATTACACTAGCACTCAGTCCCTCTCTTTTCTTTTCTTAGATCTTTTCTCTACTGGTTCTCTAAGCAAGCATATGACCCACCACTTTCAAACAAAAAACCAACAAAATCCAGCAAACTTACACACTCAAACCCTCAGTTTCCTACCCCCATTTAGCTGTTGTTCAAGTGTTTTCAGAGTTGGTTACATACTTAGGTCAGGAAGAGTCCCTGGAGAAGTCAATGGCAATCCATGTCATTATTCTTGCCTGAAAAATTCCATGGACAGAGGAGCCTGTTGGGCCATAGTCAATGGGGTTGCAAAGAATCAGACATGACTGAGTGCACCTCTGTGTGAGTGTGTGTGTGTGTGTGTGTGTGTGTGTGTGTGTGTGTGGCTAGAGGGCTGAGAGGAAACTAAATTAATGTTTTGGAGAAGGCAATGGCACCCCACTCCAGTACTCTTGCCTGGAAAATCCCATGGATGGAGGAGCCTGGTGGGCTGCCATCTATGGGGTCGCACAGAGTCAGACATACTGAAGAGACTTAGCAGCAGCAGCAGCAGCAACATATGTTTATTTACAGTTCTTTTTTGTCTTTAGCCTTATAGAATCAACACAAAACAACTGTTTTCCAAAGTTCTATTCTCCCCTAAACCTTCTTTAGTATGACTTTAATATATAACACAAGTTGATTCATTTGTCAGAGTCTGCACCCCTTGTTGGGTTCTCCCTCTTCCCCCAGCATAACTTTTTTTTTTTTTAATCTCCATACCATAAAACTCAGTGTTCATTTCTGAGGGATTTAACAAATATGAGTCATGTTTCTACCATCACAGAACACATAAGACAGTTCAATCTCTCTGAAATTTTCCCCATACTAACTCTTTGTAATCAAGTCTTCTCAATCCAGGCTCCAGCAAAGCAGTCACTAATCTACTTTCCATCTTTACACTATTGCTTTTCCAAAATGTCATGCAAACAGAATCATACAACATGAGTTCTTTTTGCATGAGTCATTTCATTTAGCAAAATGAGTCCATGTTTTTATGTTAAAGAGTAATCTGTTCTTTTATTTATTGCTGAATAGTATTCTTTGCATAGATAAAAGATGCTTTATTTATCCATTTACCTGAGGAGGAGCATTAGGATTGTTTCTATTTACTCTGATGATGAATAAAACTGCTATAACTTTTTGTGTGAACTTAAGTTTTATTTCAGTAGTGTAAATATCTTGCTGTGGAATTCCTGATAATATGGTTAAATATGTTTAATTTTTAAGAAACAGCTAAACTGAAAGTGAAAGAAGAGTGAAAAAGTTGGCTTAAAGCTCAACTTTCAGAAAATGAAGATCATGGAATCTAGTCCCATCACTTCATGGGAAATAGATGGGGAAACAGTAGAAACAGTGTCAGACTTTATTTCGGGGCCCCAAAATCACTGCAGATGGTGATTGCAGCCATGAAATTAAAAGACGCTCACTCCTGGGAAGGAAAGTTATGACCAACCTAGATAGCATATTCAAAAACAGAGACATTACTTTGCCAACAAAGTTCCATCTAGTCAAGGCTATGGTTTTTCCAGTGGTCATGTATGGATGTGAGAGTTGGACTGTGAAGAAAGCTGAGCGCTGAAGAATTGATGCTTTTGAACTGTGGTGTTGGAGAAGACTCTTGAGAGTCCCTTGGACTGCAAGGAGATCCAACCAGTCCATTCTGAAGGAGATCAGCCCTGGGATTTCTTTGGAAGGAATGATGCTNTGATCGTGTATGGATGTGAGAGTTGGACTGTGAAGAAAGCTCAGCGCTGAAGAATTGATGCTTTTGAACTGTGGTGTTGGAGAAGACTCTTGAGAGTCCCTTGGACTGCAAGGAGATCCAACCAGTCCATTCTAAAGGAGATCAGTCCTGGGTGTTCTTTGGAAGGACTGATGTTGAAGCTGAAACTCCAGTACTTTGGCCACCTGATGCAAAGAGCTGACTCATCTGAAAAAGACTCTGATGCTGGGAAAGATTGAGGGCAGGTGGAGAAGGAGACAACAGAGGATGAGATGGCTGGATGGCATCACCAATTCCATGGACATGAGACTGAGTGAACTCTGGGAGTTGGTGATGGACAGGGAGGCCCAGCATGCTGCAATTCATGGGGTTGTACAGAGTTGGACATGACTAAGTGACTGAACTGAACTGAACTGCTAAAAACTTTCTTATTTTCAACAACTTAATTTATTACTTAATGAGCTTATATATTTTTTATCTTATCTGAAATGTAAACCATAATAGGTTAAAACAAAAAAAAAAAACAGAAAAATAATGCTGAAAGTTTCTTGGGCAGAACCACAAATGTGTAGCATTGCATTAATTCACTTTTTAAATTCACATTTTAAGTCCAATTGTACACTTCCCAGGAAAGAAAGCATAGGAACTGACTGAAGTATTGGACCTTAAAGCCTTTCTGACCATTAAATTGGTTTTCAGAGACTTGCTTTCTGTTTGCAAAAATGAAGTCTACTCAGTAAAACAATTTAAATTCATTTCATGGTGATGCTTCTCCTGTTATGAACTTTCTGCTGCCCAACTGCTTAATAAAATAAAAATAGGAGTTGTACTAAAAAATAAAGTTTTAAATCATCATGATGCAATTAATATTTAAACTATCTAGTTTTTTTCATTATATTAGTAGAGCATCTTTGTGTTTAAAAGAAAAATTTTATTAAGACAGATACAAAATACAAAATATAGAAATTCTATTTCAAGTACAATGAACTTGATATTCGGTGAAACATTCTATTTAGATTTGTTCATAAAGAACACACTACTTAAATGCTTTTTCTTAATGAGATAACAGAATAACTATTTAACTTACCCATTTCAGGAAAGCAGCACATTAAAATATATAAATAAAATATAAAATAGTAAGATACTCATAGGTTTCACACTATAAAAGATCTGTCCCCAAAACTCCATGTTTAATATATAAATATAATTTAATAGTGTATCTAAAGAGTTATTTTTAGCTTTAATGCTCCCAGTAAATAATTTTTATAAACTGAATAGCTTTAACTATTTTGGAGTGAACATTTAATAATAGATTTATTGAGTTACTGTTTCCATAATTTGGCAAAAGGCACCAAATAAACATTTTCTGATTTCCATGCACCAATCAAAGTAGGCCATCTTTGTTGTGTATTTTTTCTCACATGTAAATTTGAATCAAAGTGATTTTTGATAACAGTACAATTACCAACTATTGTATTCTCTTCAATTGGTTAAAAATAAATTAGTTTAACCCACTACAATTAATATTGGAATAATTGTCAGATGGTAAAAATGCCACATAACTATATTAGATTCAAAATTTCATTATATTCTTAAACAAAAAAAGATAGGGATACACCCATGTCTATAAAAATAACTTTTTAATTTAACAAGCAATTACCTAAACACCAAAGCATGAAATTTTATGGGTCCCATTATTATCTTTATCCACAGTGTGTATTTATGAAAGTCATTAAATTAAATAGGTCTTCAGAAAAGTTGGGTACTCTCTGATCTTTCATAGAAGTGAATTTTGTAAGTGAAATTAGGGTCCATTAGTAAAGCACCTAATGTTTTCTTAATATTAATAGCCATTAATTTTCCTTATGTCCATATTTTCTGACAGAAGATAAAATCAAGCATTTCATTAATTTTAAAATAGTAGATTTTTATCTTCTATTTAGTAGTTCCAGTCAATCCTATTCCTGCTTAATCTTTCAGTTCACTTCAGTCGCTCAGTCGTGCCCAACTCTTTGAGACCCCATGAATCACAGCACGCCAGGCCTCCCTGTCCATCACCAACTCCCGGAGTTCNGCCCCTGTCTCTTGGACGTGGGGTGGCTCGTCTGGGCCGCTCTTAGTGAGCCGGCGGCTCACAGCCGCCTGCGCTTATTAGTGAGCTGGCGGCTCGCAGCCGCCTGCGCTTATTAGTGACAAACATAATTCTCAATGGTGAAAAACTGAAAGCATTTTTCCTTAAGATTGGGAACAAGACAAGGATGTTCACTTTCACCACTATTATTCAACATAGTTCTGAAAGTCTTAGCTACAGCAATCACAGAAGAAAAAGAAATGAAAGGAATCCAGATCAAAAAAGAAGAAGTAAAGTTTTCATTGTTTGCAGATGACATGATACTGTACATAGAAAACCCTAAATATAGTATCAGAAAATTACTAGAGCTAATCAGTGAATTTAGCAAAGTTTCAGGATACAAAATCAATACACAGAAATCACTTGCATTTCTATATACTAACAATGAAAAATCAGAAAGAGCAATTAAAGAATCAATCCCACTCACCATTGCAACAAAAAGAATTAAATATCTAGAAATAAACTTACCTAAGGAGATGAAAGAACTGTACACAGAAAATTATAAGACACTAATGAAAGAAATCAAAGATGACATAAACAGATGGAGAGATATTCCATGCTCCTGGGTAGGAAGAATCAATATTGTGAAAATGACTATACTACCAAATGCAATCTACAGATTCAATGTGATCCCTATCAAATTACTAATGGAATTTTTCACAGAACTATAACAAAAAAAATTTCAAAATGTATTTGGAAACACAAAATACCCCCAAATAACCTTTGCAGTCTTGAGAAAGAAGAATAGAGCTGGAGGAATCAAGCTTCCTGACTTCAGGTTATACTACAAAGCTATAGTCATTAAGATAGTATGGTACTGGCACAAAAACAGAAGTATAGACCAATGGAACAAGATAGAAAGCCCAGAAATAAACCCATGCACCTATGGGTACCTTATTTTTGACAAAGGAGGCAAGAATATACAATGAGGCAAAGACAGCCTTTTCAGTAAATGGTGCTTGGAAAAGTGGACAGCTACATGTAAAAGAATGAAATCAGAACACTTTCTAACACCACACACAAAGATAAACTCAAAATGGATTAAAGACTTAACCATAAGACCACTATAAAACTCTTAGAGGGAAACATAGACAGAACACTCAATGACATAAATCAAAGCAAGATCCCCTATGACCCACCTCCTAGAGTAATGGAAGTAAAAACAAAAAAGTAAACAAGTGAGAGATGATTAAACTTAAAAGCTTTTGCACAGCAAAGTAAACTATAAGCAAAGTGAAAAGAAAACCCTCAGAATGGGAGAAAATAATAGCAAATGAAACAACTGACAAAGGATTATTTTCCAAAATATACAAGCAGCTTTTACAACTCAATAACAGAAAAACAAACAGCCCAATCAAAAAGTGGGGAAAAGACCTAAATGGACATTTCTCCAAAGAAGACACACAGATGTCTAAAAAACACATGAAAAGATGCTCAACATCACTCATTATTAGACAAACGCAAATCAAAACTACAATGAGATATCACCTCACACCAGTCAGAATGGCCCTCATCAAAAAGTCTACAAACAATAAATTCTGGAAAGGGTGTGGAGAACAGAGAACACTCTTGCACTTTTGGTGAGAATGTAAATTGATACAGCAACTATGGAAGACAGTATGGAGATTCCTTTAAAAACTAGGAATAAAACCACCATATGACCCAGCAATCCTATTCCTAGGATATACCCTGAGGAAACCAAAATTGAAAGAGACACATGTATCCCATTGTTCGTTGCAGTGCTATTTACAATAGCTAGAACATGGAAGCAACCTAGATGTCCATTGACAGACGAATCGATAAAGAAGTTGTGGTACATTTACGCAATGGAATAGTACTCAGCCATAAAAGAAACATATTTGAGTCAGTTCTAATGAGGTGGATGAATCTAGAGCCTATTATACAGAGTGAAGTGAGTCAGAAAGAGAAAGATAAATATCATATTCTAATGCACAAAATAGAAAACTGGTACTGAAGAATTTATTTACAGGGCAGCAATAGAGAAACAGACATAGAGAATAGACTTATGGACATGGGGAGAGGGGAGGAGAGAGTGAGATGTATTCAAAGAGTAACATGGAAACTTACATTACCGTATGTAAAATAGATAATCAACAGGAATTTGCTGTATGGCTCAGTAAACTCAAACAGGGGTTCTGTATGAACCTAGAGGAGTGGGATGGGGAGAGAGATGGGAGGTTCAAACGGGAGGGGATATATGTATACCTACGGCCAAATCATGTTGAGGTTTGACAGAAAACAACAAAATCCTGTAAAGCAATTATCCTTCGCTAAAAAATAAATTAAAAAAAAAAAAAAGGAAAATGATTCCAAAACAACGAGTGGAAGAAAGACACAGATAAGAAAACTAACTTTTCAGTATAATTGCAGTTTGAGAGGAATGAGGTAAGGGTAATACAGAAAGGAAATATTCCAAACTTTTTCTGGGTGATGAAATTAAGAATAATTTTTATTTTATGTTTTCTAATTTTTTAAATAATGTGTCCTATTGCTGTCTTATACTCTGCATTTATGAAGCTAAAAATTGCATTCAAGCTCAAATTCAACAAAGAGCACAAAGGATCTTCTTAAAATAATAATATATTTTTTTAAAGCAAGGGTTTTTATATTTACACGTTTGTGTGTGTGTGTGTGCTCAGTTGTGTCTGACTCTTTGCGACCCCATGGATGTAGCCCACCTCCTCTGTCCATGGGATTTTCCAGGCAAGAATACTAGAGTGGGTTGCCATTTCCTACTCCAGGGAGTCTTCCTGTCTCCTGTATCTCCTGCATTGGCAGGTGGGTTCTTTACCACTGTGCCACCTGGGAAGCCCATGACATTTACGGATATGTTCCCCTATTCTCATCATGTGTAAGTTTAAAATAACACTGTAGGCCAATATGCTTTTGTTCTAGAAAACACAGAAAATCTATCTCTTCACCAGCCCTTCTCCATCATTCCTCCAAATTGACACACACTTGAAAATTGTTGTTATTATTTGCTGGTCTTGTACTCAAGCAAAAAACTTCCTCTTATTTTGGATGTGAGTGCCAAATGCTGCAGTATGAACTTTGCCTTTCTATAAATGAATCCATCAGGGAAAACAAATTTGACACTGGTTCTTAGGTCAAGGTCTAATGTTATGAGATTTTTCAAAATAATCCCAGAGGAAAATGTTTGTCTGGTTTGTATATGAGAGCACTTAGGAACAAACTCTCCAAGTTCCCCAAAATGATAAATGTACATTTGACAGTCCAGTGCAACAGTATTTCAGAATCCACACACACACATTTTAAAGAGACAGATGTTTCTGGATATTCCTAAAAAGACCTAGTAGCAAAAGTGTTCATTTCTGATGTTGGAAATAGTTTTCTGCACTTATATTGGAATGTGTGTATGTGTTTTCACCATGAAATCCCCATGGTTCTTGTGAGAACCCTTATGGAAGAGGAGTCGGAAGGGCATTGACTTCTCATTCTCTTTAGAATCTTCTTGTGTACACCAGTGGTCAGGTTCACTTGAGTCTGGGTTAGAACAAACAAATATCCTATTTATATCCACAGACTGGTTAATTGGTCAAATAGATAATGATGTTAGTTACTCCAGTTTCCTCTTGCCATGGACAAACAGACAGGAGATTCAACTGAAGATCACGTGGCACCAAATGAACAATGTTTCTCCCTTCAGTCCTTCACGCACTTACCAATTTATTAGGATAAACATGAAGGTTGAAAGTGGATAGTGCCAGCAGCCTTGAGGAAGCAGGGCTGTGGGCAGTGGTCTAGAATTAGTTCAAAGTTTTACTTCCTCCTAATTTGAATTCTTGATTCCTGGTGAGATATATATTTATAGATGTACTTTGTATTCAATTGCTAGGGCCACTGTAACAAAAACAGCACAGCCTGGGTGGTTTAAATGCACAGTAATGCTGTAGGAAGACTTCAAGAAAGACTCCAAGAAAGTCTCCATCATCCAATCAGGGTCCAGGACAGGCCAAACTGGCCTATGCTTATCTACCTGCAAAAAATATTATACATACACACATGTATGCACACATCAGTCTCTGTTCTAGGTTGAACTCTGTCCCCTAAAAATCATATGTTGAAGTCCTAGCCTCTGGTAACTCAGGATGTGGATAGAATAGGGTTGTTCAGATGGAATTAGTTAAGATGAGCTCATCCTGGAGTAGAGTGAGCCCTTAATCCAGGATGACTGGTGTTCTCATAAAAAGGAGGTATTTGGAGACAGGCACACAGAGATAAAACATTATGTGAACATGAAGGAAGAGATTACGGTAATGAATCTACAAGCCAAAGAATGTAAAAAAAAAAAAAAGAAAAGAAAGAAAAAGAAATGCCAGCAAATCACCAGAAGCTGGGGAGAAGCATGGAAGAGTCCCCAGCCCCCATCATAGCACAGAAGGAACCGAGCCTGCTGATATGTTGAATTTAGTGTGCAGCACATACATTTGTGGCATCACCTTTCAAATTTGATGTTTCGCGTATTGCTGTGTTTTTCTGGCAATGATTAGAGCCACATATGCATGCAACTAGCACATGGACCAGTTGAAAAGCTTATGAGATGTGGTTTATTATTTCACAGAATTTCTCCTGTTTTTCACAGTTGATAGAGTCATTTATTTCTTCATTTTGGTTTAGAAGTTTTATTTATGCCACACGAGTTTAGTTTCAACTTGGGCAGTCTTGCATCGTCAGAGCAGGCGCTCATGCTCTGGGTCAGGTAAATGATAGAGATGGCTCATCTAGACCTTAAAACCTTCTACAGCCTTGTGGTGACTGGGGAAAAGCCTTTTATGGCTTTTCTGGTTGGCCTCCTCACAGCAACGCGCTCATGGATAACAACGGAAATGCTGTGATATTATCCTGTCATTTCTGATGAGGCCCCATCGCATCTGTTCTTTGAAGTCCTTCACGGAGAAGCTGATGGGTGCAGAGTAGCTGTTACATGTTTCCTGGTACCAGTCCTTCAGAGAACAAATCTAGATTAACCTCTTACCAGGGGTCAGGAAAGCATCATGTCTGTTCAAGAGAGCAAAGCACACATCTAAGGAAACAGAACATACGTCCTCAAGTATTCTAGACAGCCTAATCCACAAGAAAACAGTGGATGAGTGTAGGGAGTCTCCAACAGCGGAGAATCTCACCCTCCCTTGGGCAATAGCGCAGAGCCCTTTCTGTAGGACTTAGGACTTGATAGTTTGCTTAGCAATTCTGTGAGATCAAATAGTGCTCTGTGCGCTCACTCAGTCATGTCCGATTCTTTGTGACCCCATGGCCTATAATACACGTGGCTCCTCTGTCCATGGGATTCTCCAGGCAAGAATACTGGAGTGGGATGCCACGCCCTCCTCCAGCAAATCTTCCCCATCCAGGGATCAAACTCGTGTCTCTTACATTTCCGGCATTGGCAGGCGGGCTCGTTACCACTGAGCCATCTGGGAAGCCCCAGGGTACAGATATGAGAACACCAAGTGAGAAGGCACAGCACCCATATAAATAAGAGACTTCAAAAGTATTTTTTCAAAAAGAGAGAATGTTAATGATTTTTAAGAGAGAATGTTAATGCACCTTAAATGTTACTTATTATTCAAAAACAGAAAAAAAAAAACCTTCAAAGAACTTAGGTACCACTTACCTATCTGCTAGCTTCAACAGTTATTAATAATTATAATAAATTAGCTGTTTAATAATCACCATCACAATAGCAGTCATTAGTAATCTAAAAGTTTTGCTGAAGAATATTACAAACAGCAAAAAAAGCGTTAAGGAAAATGGAAAAATTAGCTGAGATAATAAGCTCCAATTCCTGCAACAATGGCCTGTTACTTTATGGACACTGAAGATCACTGTAGACTCTNTATAATAAATTAGCTGTTTAATAATCACCATCACAATAGCAGTCATTAGTAATCTAAAAGTTTTGCTGAAGAATATTACAAACAGCAAAAAAAGCGTTAAGGAAAATGGAAAAATTAGCTGAGATAATAAGCTCCAATTCCTGCAACAATGGCCTGTTACTTTATGGACACTGAAGATCACTGTAGACTCTTTCGTAAGGAATCCAGACGTCTGGCAGAGTCTCCAACAGCGGGGATCTCACCCTCCCTTGGGCAACAGCCCAGAGCCCTCTCTGCAGGACTTAAGACTTGATAGTTTGCCTAGCAATTTCTGCCCCCGCAGTTGCTGTACGTAGTGCATCTCTTAGACTTCTGTCTGCGAACCTCTTTGATGAGGCAAAACCCCTTCAACCATCTACCCTACTTGGTAGCTCTGACCACAAGGGAAACTTGCCTTTGCTCACTCTTTCTGTCCAGTGTTTTGACAGACAATGCCTTTCCAGCAACCCAACTGCTCAGAATAAAGACCACATCTTCTTTTCTCCTCTCTCTTTGTGCTGGGCGGGAACAGAAATGTGTTTCTCATTATTTGGTCTGTTTTACAATGTAAGTTCCTGCTGCGGTTCATTGCTTTGGGGATTACTAGGTATTTCATCTCATACAGGACTGGCCCTTCCTTAATGTTTAACAGCGGCAGTCCGTTCCGAGACAGGAAATCCTGAAGTGCTTTGCTGAATTTAAAGAGTCAACCAAACATTAAGGTTCAGAAGATTTTTCCTTTTTTTTTTTTTTTTAAGGTGTGATTTCCTTCTGGCTGGTGTGTATACGCATTATGAGAGTTTTGGGCAGGGTAGGGGGGTATTTGGAAAGGGGAGGTGAGTGGTAGGAAGGACCCAGAGATAATTTGAAGGTTAAAAGCCATTATGGCACAATGGAAAGAAGACAGACCCTAGAGCAAGAAGATCATCCCAAGTCTTTTTTTTACCAGCTCTTGGAACAGATAGTGACTTTGGGAAAGTGACTTGACCTTTTGGGTCATCTGCAAAAAAGATAATGTAACCTACTCCTGAGGGTTGTTGTGAAGATTAAGTCACATGCTGAGTGAAAACATTCTAGGTGTTCAGTAATTGATACTTCTGGTTATTATTATCTTCCTGTGTGCTGGTGAGGAATGTCAGCATTGGTAATACAGGGCCTGTGACCAAGAGTCACCCCAATCTAGGGAATAGGTGCTTACAGTAGAGCGTCAGTCTGTGTTTAAGGACCATCACTAGGGGGCAGGGAGAAAGCATGGGTTAATCCAGCTCTGTGACCCGGGACCTGTCACTTGGCCTTAGTAACCTCTTTAAAGAAACACCCATTGAGACCCTGCCTCCAGCTCCAGGGCACTGGGTCATCTCTGATATGGGAACCACAAGCATCCCCATAACGTGGACCTAGGGATCAGATGAGATAACGTCTGTGAAAGTACTTGGTAAACTTGGAGCACAAACTAAACGCACTGCTGCGGACGTGAGGCTCCGGGAACATTTACTCTGTCCCATTCATGAGCTTCAAATACAAACTCTCTATTCCTCGGCGTTCAGCAGAGAGCAAACACATTCTGTTTGGCTTTGGCATTGAATGAAAAGTAAACAATACCTTTGCAGTTGCTTTGCTTCCTCTCTTTACCCTTCACAACAAAGCCAGGCCCTTTAAGTGCTTCCTGCTGAGCTGAGGATTACAGATCTAGCCCCAGCACACAGGACCTTAGAGGAGGGAGAAAGTGGGGCATCAGAACAAGGGCATCTAAAGACACCTGCCCCGGGTTCTTAGTTAAGGGACTGGCCTTTTCTTAAGCCCTAAACCAGGGCCAAGTACCCCCAAGGCAATTGCCACATTCTTCCATGGGGTAAAGGGCATTACCCACGTGGAAGGAGGTGGCAATGCCAGGAGAACACATATGAACACACTTGGACAGTAGCGTGCTGGATCATGCCAAACGTTACTGTAAGGGAGAGGGTGCGGAGGTCTGGGGCCAGCCTGGGAAGCGCAGTCCAGCATCTTGACTCTGGATCGTGCATTTCACTGTGGGAAGATTCCTGAGTGAATCCAAAGTCCTGTGCGTTTTGTCCTTGAAGGGCCTGTCCTGTCCCTCTGTTGCCATTCTCCATCTGAGGCCTGCACTCTGTTTCCTTTGCTCTCACCAGTCCATCCTGCGTGTCCTGAATACCCCCTTTGGGATGGGAATTAGGGTGGCCCCAATCTAGACAAGCCTCCTGTTCCTACCGAAGTTCCAGACGAACCTGTGGCCCCATCACGTCCGTGCCTTGGCTCTATCTGTCACTCCCCCTGGAGGTACCTTTTTCCTCTTACTGTTTGCACCCTCCTGTCCTTGAGGACACTTCCTGCTTTCTTTCCACATGAAATCTTTTATGACAATTCAATCACACGGCTCTTTCTTCCTCCACTTATCAGTGGAGTATAGTATACAAGAGCAGAGTGGAGTAGGGTAGAATACATATTTTCCATATTACTTTTTGACCTTTTGGAGAAGGAAATGACAATCCACTCCAGTGTTCTTGCCTGGAGAATTCCCTGGACAGAGGAACCTGGAGGGCTACAGTCCACAGGGTCACAGAGAGTCAGACACAACTAAGCGACCATCACTTTTGGCCTTTAATGATTTTCCGTTCCTTCTTCACCTGTAAACAGTTTGCCTTTGGAGCAGGCACTGTACTGGGACCTGAGGAATCCAATGGTGAACCAAACACAACTGGCCTCTCCCCAGAAGAAATTCTTTCTTACACTTACTAAGTAAGAAGGGAGATTTCAAAAAAAAGAGAGAAGAAATAAGCAATACCCAATACTCCTCTTGAGAAACCTATATGCAGGTCAGGAAGCAACAGTTAGAACTGGACAAGGAACAACAGACTGGTNATTACTGTGATATTGAATGGTTTGCCTTGGAAATGAACAGAGATCATTTTGTCATTTTTGAGATTGCATCGAAGTACTGCATTTTGGACTCTTAAATCAAACATGTTCAAATACCTACCATATTAACAAAATCCTCCCTCATATTCACGCCATCAATCCCTCTCTCTACCTTATTTTTTGTTCACAAGTAAACTTCTCATTTCAGCTCAGTTCAGTAGCTCAGTAATGTCTGACTCTTGGCGACTCCATGAACTGCAGCACACCAGGCCTCCCTGTCCATCACCAACTCCTGGAGTCCACCCAAACCCATGTCTATTGAGTCAGTGATACCATCCAACCATCTCATCTTCTGTCATCCCCTGTTATTCCTGCCCTCAATCTTTCCCAGCATCAGGGTCTTTTCAAATGAGTGAGCTCTTCGCATCAGGTAGCCAAAGTATTGGAGTTTTAGCTTCAATATCAGTCCTTCCAAAGAACACCCAGGACTGATCTCCTTTAGGATGAACTGGTTGGATCTCCTTGCAGTCCAAGGGATTCTCAAGAGTCTTCTCCAATACCACAGTTCAAAAGCATCAATTCTTTGGTGTTCAACTTTCTTTATAGTCCAACTCTCACATCCATAAGTATTAATAACCTCAGATATGCAGATGACACCACCATTATGGCAGAAAGTGAAGAGGAACTAAAAAGCCTCTTGATGAAAGTGAAAGAGGAGAGTGAAAAAGTTGGCTTAAAGCTCAACATTCAGAAAACGAAGATCATGGCATCTGGTCCCATCACTTCATGGGAAATAGATGGGGAAACAGTGGAAACAGTGTCAGACTTTTTGTTTTTTTTGAGCTCCAAAATCATTGCAGATGGTGACTGCAGCCATGAAATTAAAAGACGCTTATTCCTTGGAAGGAAAGTTATGACCAACCTAGATAGCATATTCAAAAACAGAGATATTACTTTGCCAACAAAGGTCTGTCTAGTCAAGGCTATGGTTTTTCCATTGGTCATGTTATGGATGTGAGAGTTGGACTATGAAGAAGGCTGAGCGCCGAAGAATTGATGCTTTTGAACTGTGTTTTTGGAGAAGACTCTTGAGAGTCCCATGGACTGCAAGGAGATCAACCAGTCTATTCTAAAGGAGATCAGCCCTGGGATTTCTGTGGAAGGAATTATGCTAAAGCTGAAACTCCAATACTTTGGCCCCCTCATGTGAAGCGTTGACTCATTGGAAAAGACTCTGATGCTAGGAGAGATTGGGGCAGGAGGANCAAGGAGATCCAACCAGTCCATCCTAAAGGAAATCAGTCCTGAATATTCATTGGAAGGACTGATGCTGATTCTGAAACTCCAAAACTTTGCCCACCTGATATGAAGAACTGACTTTTTGACAAGGCCCTGATGCTGGGAAAGATTGAAGGCAGGAGGAGAAGGGGACTACAGAAGATGAGATGGTTACATGGCAACACTGATTCAATGGACATGAGTTTGAGTAAACTCCTGGAGTTGGTGACGGACAGGGACCCCTGGTGTGCTGCAGTCCATGGTGTCACAAAGAGCTGGACATGACTGAGTGACTGGACTGAACTGAACCAAGACCTTGCATGCTGCCTGGAAAAGAAAACATTCTTAATTTTGAAAACTCTCCAGCAATCATCTTCCTCTCAAAAAAATAAATACAAAAAGATGTTCAATGTTTCCAGGTAAACAATTGAAGGAGGTAATAAAATTATTCTTGATCTCATTCATTTGTCAAGATCTGCATTAGATGTCTGGAAGGATATTGACCAAGGCATTCATTAAATGTAGCTTTCTGCTTCCCTCATAGTGCAGTTGGTAAAGAATCTACCTGCAATGCAGGAAACCCTGGTTCAACTCCTGAGTTGGAAAGATCCTCTGGAGATGGGATAGGCTACCCATTTCAGTAATTTCAGGCTTCCCTTGTGGCTCAGCTGGTAAAGAATCTGCCTGCAAGTTGGAAGACCAGGGTTGGATCCCTGGGATGGGAAGATCCCTGGAGATTGGAAAGGCTACCCACTACAGTATCTTTTCAGTATTACTGACACAAGCCATCACTTTTAAAATAAGTTGTTCAAATATTAATAAGATATCAGCAAAATTTTTAAATTATGAAAATACAATCTCACAAAATAAGATTATTATATAAGAATTGACATAGAGAAAAATCAAGAATCTGGAAATTGTCAAAGAAGACCTTAGAGTTCTAATTCACAAGAAAGTGTGATAATAATTTTTCTGGGTAGCAAACAGAGACCTAGATATTAAAAAAAACAAGATGTTGACCACTGTTAAATAAGTGGGATTTCCACTGCCTTTCAAGAAATCAGGATCTTTTAGCTTATAGTGGCAGCAATCACTATGCACACCAAGAAGGTAGAAGTAAAACATACCTCAATATACCTAACCCAAGAACACAGACAGCATTGAGAGGAGTAGATGATAACCCAAAAGCAATTTTCTGAATGTTTTTCTGGCTGATAAATGCTATAGAAAGAAGGATGAGCTATATAGACTCTTGAAGCTACCACAAGGAGAGTGTAAAAACAGATGGTGAGCTGCACATAAAAATTATGGTCTAGACAATTTGCAGGTATATGATCCAACCAGTACTCTTGCCTGGAAAATCCCATGGACGGAGGAGCCTGGTAGGCTGCAGTCCATGGGGTTGTCAAGAGTTGGACAGGACTGAGTGACTTCACTTTCACTTTCATACATCGAAGAAGGAAATGGCAACCCACTCCGGTGTTCTTGCCTGGAGAATCCCAGGGATGGGGGAGCCTGGTGGGCTGCTGTCTATGGGGTCACACAGAGTCGGACACGACTGAAGCGACTTAGCTGTACAGACAGTGCAGTTCTATCTAGCTTCACATACTAACCCTGAGGGAGGGAAGAAAGCTTCTTTGCTGCATGTAAGTGTGAGGGACTTGACCCAGGGATGGAACCAGGTCTCCTGCATTGCAGGCAGATTCTTTACCATCTGAGGGAGCCCTGTGGGGGACATGGCATTGAACTATTGATGATTTAGGAATCTACAGTGCTCTAGACTATCTAATTGTAATGTTTAATATGTGACATCTATGAATCTGAGCTACTTAAAACCTTTAAACTACTGAAAGTTAACTAATTGACTAGCTGCATTTAAAAGAAATAAATTACACATGCAGAAAATTTAGGAACTTTGAATATTATGAAGATAAAAATCATCATTATCATGGAACCCTTCCTGCAGATATATATTGAGATTCCATGCTTCATCATTTCAACCACAATCTGCAAAATTTATAATGTCTGTTGTGCTTTTGTCCTTTCAACACACCTGCCTGGCAAAACTGTAGAGCTGGATGAATCCAATTTTCTGTTTTCTCTAAGCTTGCACCTGGGTAGTTAAACCCAGCTGCCAGTGTACATTTATGGCTTAATATTGAACAGATTTTCAAACTTTCTGGCAGCCATTCTGTTTCTCCTAGTCAGGTGTTTTTCCTTATTCTTCACAATGCCTATTTTAAACCTCTTCTGCTTTCTTCACCCTCTGCCTTCCCTTCTATTTAAAAGAAGACATTGCTTCTGCTTTAGAAAGTAAACAAGCCAGAACAAAGGGGAAACTCATAATTCCATGTCCATATGTGCAAAGCAGCCTATCTCTGCCCTCATCCTATCCTGTATCTTTTTCTTGCAACTCTCCTTCCACCCACTAACTGCCCATCTTCAGCATTTATACATATTTAACTCTCTCAACTCATAAAAAGTACAAATATACTTTTCCTTCAAGCCCACACCCTTTTCTTCCACTATTTTCTTGCTTTTGCAATAACCTGTGATTTGATAGATGAAATGTATCAAAAATATGCCTTCTCCATTCAGTTACTTCCCCCCTGCACTCCTCATCACTGTTCAACTGAAATATCTTTTGCTAAAATTCAAGGTGCAGTTCTGTCTGTGATTTTCTATTAGTTTCTTTATATCTGAGTACCCTTTGGCATGCTGATCACTTCCTTCTCAACTTTCTTTCTTTTGTTTCTGTGGAACTAACTCTCCTGTTTTTTTCTGCTCTTCATGTCCTCTTTCAATTTTTCTGGTTGACTTGTTCACTAAAAAATTCTTTGTCACCGTTGGAGTTTTTTAAGATTCTTTCTGAGGTTCTCTTATGCATGGCATACAATGCTGTATGGCACATTTATAAATACAAATATTTCATGCTCTCCTTTGAATTTCAATTACAAATAGCTTTCTAATTGTCATCTCGAGATGAACTTCTTTTAGACACTCAGTTTCTCAAAAGAAATCTATATTCTCTATCCCTCAGACTTATTTTCTACCTAATTTCAGGCCTTATTTCGAATCCAGAACACTCAAGTATTCAAATGAAAGACCTGAAAACTGCTTACCTTGTCTCTTTAAAATCGGATTCCCAGTCTTTGTACCTTGGTGATACCACTTCCTAATTACCTCTCTACTTATCAACTTATATCCATCTCTACTACCTTGCTCATCCACCCTGAGCAATCTTTCTCCTCTGAATTCATTTAGTAACCTCTCTGAAAACCTGCCTTAATTTGTAATTCTCACATCTAACGCTTCTAAATATATCTTCATTTCTCTTAAGTATAAAGACTTAGGTTCTTTATAAGAAATACAATTGCTCTTATCAAGCCTCAGTTGCCAAGATATCATGGCTTGGATAATCCACAACTCTTTCCAACAAAGTTCCTCCTTGTTGGAAAAGCTATTCCCTTTAACAGTTTGTCGTGTAGCTAAGAAGCTTTGCAACATTTTTCTATACTATATGTACATATAAGTGAAACTAAAATTACCAGTGTAACGTATGCTATCTCTGGATGTGGGTTCTTAAGGTGTCATTTAAGTGTCTGAGAAACAATAAAATTTTTATTTTCCAGATTAGAAAAGTGTTGTCACTCCCTTCTTCCCTTGAATGTGGAAATGGTAGGTGGAGTTACAGTGACCATCTGTGAAACTGAAGCATTTTAAAAAGGGAAAAACCAAATATTAAGAATGTCAAAGTCAAAAACACAGAAATAGCCCATGACATACATGAGCAGGTAAACCAATAGATGTGAGAAAAATGAGCCTCTTTTTGTAAAAAAGATTTTTAAAGTTACTTGCTATAAACACGTTCCCAATAATACAGTGTCAGACTTCATAGATTTCTCCTTGGCTTTTAGATTTAGACATATGATATTTTACTTAAAATACACACACACACACACACACACCAATTCAGGCATAATTCAACAGGAGTACATGCACAGAACCTCCATGAACTCTTTGGCCTGTGATTCCCAGGCACATTGGCCTTTCCAGACTTTAAGTTTCTCTTCCATTGTGGGAGACCTCCTGGTTCTGCTTGGGTTCCTACTCATTTCTCTGTGGCCTACATAGTCTCTCCAGAAAAGAAACTGGAGCAATTTTAAGGCTCATTTTGCTTCTCTGTCTCAGGAATCACTCTTCTTCACTGCCTGATACCCAATGTCTGAAAGCCGTTTTTCTCTATTTTTAGTTGTGTCAGAGGGGAGGGAAAATTCCAGGTCCTATTGTGTCATGTTGCCCAGAAGCGGAGGTCACATTTAACATGATTTAAGTCTGCCATCCTACTATTAAATTTCAAATCATCTATTTTTTGTTCCCTCCCTGAGTGTGATGGGTATAGAGTGTTTCCCTAATCCTAGGTTAGACAGCTGACAAGCATAAACTTCTCGGTGTGTCATGGGTCTGAACACTCTTGTATATTGTGGAAAGGTGCAAGATACTAAAGTCCATTGACTATTTCTTATGGCCTCAGCTGAAGTACAAGATTGACAAACTCTAACCCACAGGGACTTACGTGCAAGAGCAGGGAGAAAATACCTGTGTAATTTTTAACTTTGTTAAAAGACATGTTTTGTCTTGCAGTATAGGATTTGAAACCAACTGGTGAGAAGCGGATTATCATATATGAAGCCACATTTCCTTGCAGCCTCCAATTAGTGTGCTAATAACAAAATGATGGGCCCATGGCCATTTGAGTGGGGCTAGAATAGTTAAAAATTTCAGTGAAATCTGACAACCCCACACATCAACTCCTGCTGTTCCCATTTGCTTGGAATGATGTATCCCTTCGAAAAGTAAAATCAAACCTAAAGCATCCACACTAGGTTTGAGTTAACATCACAGCGTATATGAATTTGAAAAAGCTGGAGTTTCCCAGATATGGATTCCCACTTATGCCCGGAGAGGGCAAATACTGGAAACTTAAATTGGGTGGGTAAAGCCTCAGAAAATGTGTTTTCTAAAAGTCCATGATTCCAGAAGATTTCTAGCTTTGCTATTTACACAAAATTCTCAGAAATAAACATCACAGACAACTGACAGATTTTATGGGAGTTATATTGTCAAAAAAAAATCAGCTCCGGTAAAAAGCTACATTCTCTTACAATAAAACCTGTAAGTACTCAATCCCTAGGGAGAAGCTTACTGCCTGAAGGCCCTTGTTTTAGTTTGTACTGAGGCTCGCCTTCATCCTTTTCCTTTCAAAATCTTGTTTTATATTCCAATATAAGCAGTTAAATTTATTTATGTCCCTCTATAGAATTTGGAGATGGGTTTCACTCTCTTTCTACTAAAAAAAGACAATATTTTTGATTCCTAATTTTTATTTTTGTGTTCTATTAATTAAATTTACATTTATTGGGGTTTCTTTTTAGATTTAAGTAGCATGGTTCTCAGTCTTATCAATTCTAGTTATTTTCCCTCTATTTTCTTCTGTGTTGTAATTTTTCTTACTCATCACTGTATATTTTCTTATATCTTTCTCTAATTACTACAGCCGAAAGTATTTTCCTTTTGTTTAAATAACTGAAACATGTAATACTGTGATTTTACTTCTAAATACAGCTTTAGTTGTTCAATTTCTACATAATTAGTTTTCCAAAATATCTTTCATTGCCTATTTGATGTCTTATGTTTCAGAAAAGTGTTTTCTAATTTGAGGTTATGTATTTTTAATAATCTCTTGATACAACATGTAGATTTCATGCATTCTTTTGTATTGGTATTTTAATCTAAGAACATGTGTGTGTTCAACAAAGCTTGATTCTTGAAAATGATTCAACTTATATGACTTAACTAAAAATGCAATTATCTTCTGTAATTATATTATTTTCAGCTTCTAGTTCCCTTTGTCTATTTAAGACTTCTATGTTTGTCTATTTAAGACTCCATAGATTAGCACTGGTATACTGATATTTTTCCCAGGGATTTATTTCCTGCCAGTTCACCATGAATTTCCATCCGTATCTTTCATGTAAGTAACATACTATAGCAAAAGTAACCTCTCTTCTGCCCTGATGCTTCTCAGGCCAGGTTTTAAAGTTTATATTCTTGGGTTATATTTACATACTTTGATATAATCTGACTTTACATTATCTATATTTTATTCCACCCACTCTTTTAGTTTTTTCCTATTTTTTTTGAATGTAGATTTTTTTTTTTCTTTTCCCTGAATAGAATATATCCAAACCTCTGTGGTTTTGAGTTCTCACATTTGCCCCATAATTATTTAATCTCTTTTCTTTTTTCTCAAGATTTCACAGCTTCATTGCTATATTGCTAAACAAATATTTTTAAAATTTTAATTCTGATTCAAATAATAATAAATTCATCACTTCCTCCATACTTTATAAAAACACTATTGTTGTAGAGAATTTTTTTTTCAGTAAAGCCAAGAATTACTTTTATTTTCTTCATTATTCTTAGCCTTGACTGAAAAGAGATATTTCTGGCCCTTATCTTTTTTGCATAAGACTTTTTTTTTCTCCTCACTGCCTTATTTCCTACTGATAAAGCCCTCCTCTCAGATATGAACCATGAAGCTAAGTTGATGTACACTACCTTAAACCAAATTTCTGGCTCCCTAGGACTTGCCTGGTGGCTCAAACAGTAAAGAATCTGCCTGCAATGCAGGAGACCTAGGTTCCATCCCTGGTTTGGGAAGATGATCTGGTTTCCATTCCTGGGTGAGGAAGATCCCATGGAGACGGGAATGGCAACCCACTCCAGTACTTTTGCCTAGAGAATCCCATGGATAGAGAAGCATGACAGGCTACAGTCCACAGGGACACAAAGAGTTGGACATGACTGAATGACTAACACTTTCACACTTTTTTTTACAGATAATAACAGATCCAGGTTTTATGTAGCCTGAAGCTTTTACAATTTTAGGAGTTTTATTCAAGAAAAAGAATAGAAAATTGCAGATACAAAATGAGTTGCAAAACTGGTATAGAGGATTTAGATTGAGTAAATGAAGTCAAAACAAGTATTGGTACCTTGGAAATCTCAGTATCTCTCTCTTTAGTTAACTTACCAGAAATTTTACATAGAAATGCCTTGTGATTGCCAGTTGCTATCCCTGCCCTCTCCTATTTTTTATACCACCACCAGAATCCCCAGCCCATTAGAATACTCTCCTTGCTACTCAAATTGCAACCCATGGACGATTTTGCTCAAAATGTAGAGCAAAACTGGCCACCGCCCAGACCTAGTAACCCAGATTTTGACAACATTCCCAGGTGATGGACGTGCATGTTAAAAGCTGAGAAACACTACTAACCACTGCAAACCCCTCTGCAAGGGAAGGGCCCTGAACTTCAAGAAGCAGGCTTCTGAGGAAATCAGCTTTGCCCTCAAGATAACTTCAGCTCACTCCCGCGGCTTGGCCTTCTTGCTATGAGGGGAGTTTATTTCTAAGTAACACAGGATTATCTGTGGTTCTGCAGTGGCTCTGTGTGGTACATGAACACTCACCTGCAAATGCATACACTTCACCGAGGGCCCTTCCAGCCTTTGTCCTAACAACTGCTTATTTCACATTCCAGGATGCAAAGCTAATGATAAACAAAACTGAATTTTCTTTGCAGCAGATTCCCTCTAGGCAGTTAGAGGAGTTCATTAGAGGAGTGATTGGATAAACCAGTTCTGAATTGGGCCTTCAGGGCCTTTAAGTCCTCTAATAGGTCTAGTTAGAAAAAGGAAGGCTAAGGATGTTGTTTTATGGGGAATATTCAGGAAGGAAAGAGAGCAGGCTACTGACTACTCAAAAAAGAATAATGTGGGGGAAAATGTAAACCTCCAGCGAGATGTTTTGCTAGGCTATCTGCTTTCTAGTATATGGCAGAAACTCTCTTCTGTGTTCCCAAGAATCGTCTGTAGAATCAACTTTGCATCCTAGCGCTTTTCCGGAGTAGAGTTTCTTTTTCCGGAGAAAAATTGCTGGGCCCTGCTGTGAAGTTAGCACAAAGCAAAACCACAGGCTCTGCGCAGGAGGGTAGCTGCCTGTGGGGTCACTCCGTGCACTGTGGCCTCTCTCTCCACCCCTGCCTTTGTTCGAGGACTGAGGACTATATAGTTGGATGCCGAGTCCTACTGATGAGTCTGGGGACTCATGATTTCTGGCTGTGACAGAAGGTGCTCTGCTCTGTGGGAGGGGCTGGACTCACTGAGGTTTCACAGTGTTTCAGACAAGGAAGCCTCATCCTTTTTATTTTGGGGAAAAAAAAAAAAAAGATAAAGTGTTAGTTGGTCAGTCATGTCTGACTTATTTACCCTAAATTTAGTTTTTCATGGGTTAAAACCTGAAAGAGTGTCCTAAGAGCAGGACAGAAGCAGCAGCAGAAGCTGGGATATGTCCTGCTATTAGCACTCCTATTAAACTTTGTATCTCTGATGCCTGCCTCATTCTATCAATGGATGATTCGGGAAAGATAAGCAGATTCCATTTACTTGCCAGAGTGTCTTTCATTAAACTCTTTGAAATAATTCTACGGTAGGACAACTTACCTAGTAATTGCAAGACTTTTTGGAACTTTTATAAAAAGGAATGTGTCAATTTACAATATTTTCTGAAACTAGAGAAATTTCATATGGAAAATTCAGCTCTGGTAGAAATTGTTTTTAAAAATGGACAAACAGATTTTATTCCTGTCAACTGTATATTGGGTCAGAGATTGTGGTTCATCATCAATCTAAGCAACCCATCTAATTCATCTTTTCTTTTAATGAGTTGGGCTATTTTTTTTTCCTCCTTTTTCTTGACTCCCCTTGCTATCCCAGGAATGCCAAGTTTCCAGTGAAAAATGAATGGCAGACAAAATTGATGGCCATTTTCAAAATCTTTCACTTTCCAAAGTGCCCCTCAACAGCCAAGAGAAGATTCATGGTGCAAAAGTCTTTTCTGTCTTGTATTAGGGAGAAGATTCCTAGCCATCTCTTCACTTGGTGGCAGCAGAAGTTAATATAAATTTACTGATTATACAAGGAAAAAAAAATCATAGAAACATGTACATGGGCAGTTGCTTTTCAAAGGTGGTTTATTTTCACAGTTGCTGGATGTGCTTTTTCTCCTGAATGTGTTAACCCAAATTATTCTTTTATATGTGATGGTAAAGGATCTACCTGCAATGCAGGAGACCTGGGTTCAATCCCTGGGTTGGGAAGATCCCCTGGAGGAAGAAATGGCAACCCATTCTGGTGTTCTTGGCTGGAGAATCCCATGGACAGAGAGAGGAGCCTGGCAGGCTGCAGTCCATGGAGTCATGAAGAGTTGGACACAATTGAGCGACGAACAATCTCATTTTCAATACTGACTGTATGTCTGTACATTTGAAGCTTTACTTTTTTGTCTTTACCACTTTCAGAAAATGTCAGTTTTCATTCCAGTCTCACAGAAAGGGCAAGGCCAAAGAATGTTCAAACTATCACACAACTACATTCAACTCACATGCTAGCAAGGATATGTGCTCAAGATCCTTCAAGCTAGGCTTCCACTGTACATGAACTGAGAACTGCCAGGTGCACAAGCTGGATTTAGAAAAGGCAGAGATCAAATTGTCAATATCTGTTGGATCATAGAAAAAGCAAGCACGGAGGTTCCAGAAAAAAAATCTGCTTCATTCACTCCACCAAAACCTTTGACTGTGTGGATCACAACAAGCTGTGGGAAATTCTTAAAGAGATGGGAATACCAGACCACTTTACCTGCCTTCTGTGAAATCTGTAAGCAGGTCGAGAAGCAACAGTTAGAAACAGACATGGAACAACAAAACAGTTCCAAATTGGCAAAGTAGTATGTCAAGGCTGTATATTGTCACTCTGCTNATGCTAGCAAGGATATGTGCTCAAGATCCTTCAAGCTAGGCTTCCACTGTACATGAACTGAGAACTGCCAGGTGCACAAGCTGGATTTAGAAAAGGCAGAGATCAAATTGTCAATATCTGTTGGATCATAGAAAAAGCAAGCACGGAGGTTCCAGAAAAAAAATCTGCTTCATTCACTCCACCAAAACCTTTGACTGTGTGGATCACAACAAGCTGTGGGAAATTCTTAAAGAGATGGGAATACCAGACCACTTTACCTGCCTTCTGTGAAATCTGTAAGCAGGTCGAGAAGCAACAGTTAGAAACAGACATGGAACAACAAAACAGTTCCAAATTGGCAAAGTAGTATGTCAAGGCTGTATATTGTCACTCTGCTTTACTTAACTTATACACTGAGTACATCATGTGAAATGCCAGGCTGGATGAAACTCAAGCATGAATCAAGATTGCTGGGAGAAATATCAATAACTTCAGATATGCAGATTTTACCTAATATGGAAAGCAAAGAGGAACTAAGAGCCTCTTGATGAAAATGAAAGAGGAGAGTGAAAAAGCTGGCATAAAACTCAACATTCAAAAAACCAAGATCATGGCATCACATCCCAACACTTCATGGGGAAGAGATGGGGAAGCAATGGAAAGAGTGACAGCTTTTCTTGGGCTCCAAAATCACTGAAGATGGTGACTGCAGCTAGGAAATTAAAAGACATTTGCTTCTTGGAAGAAAACCTTTGACAAACTTAGACAGCATATTAAAAAGCAGAGACATCACTTTGTCGGCAAAGGTCAGTATAGTCAAAACTGTGGTTTTTCCAGTAGTCATGTATGGATGCAAGAGTTGGACCATAAAGAAGGCTGAGAGCTGAAGAATTGATGCTTTTGAACTGTGGTGCTGGAGAAGACTCTTGAGAGTCCTTTGGACAGCAAGGAGACCAAACCAGTAATTTCTAAAGGAAATGACCCTGAATATTCATTGGAAGGCCTGGTGCTAAAATGAAGCTCCAATACTTCGGCAATGGGATGCAAAGAGCCTAATTGCTGGAAAAGACCCTGATGCTGGGAAGGATTGAGGGCAAGGGTAGAAGGAGGCAAGAGAAGATGAGATGATTGGATGGCATCATCGACTCAGTGAACAAAAGTCTGAGCAAACTCCAGGAGACAGTGAAGAACAGGGAAGCCTGGCATGCTATAGGCCATGGTGTTGTNGCTGGAGAAGACTCTTGAGAGTCCTTTGGACAGCAAGGAGACCAAACCAGTAATTTCTAAAGGAAATGACAGTGAATATTCATTGGAAGGCCCGGTGCTAAACTGAAGCTCCAATACTTCGGCAATAGGATGCAAAGAGCCTAATTGCTGGAAAAGACCCTGATGCTGGGAAGGATTGAGGGCAGGGGTAGAAGGAGGCAAGAGAAGATGAGATGATTGGATGGCATCATCGACTCAGTGAACATAAGTCTGAGCAAACTCCAGGAGACAGTGAAGAACAGGGAAGCCTGGCATGCTATAGGCCATGGTGTTGTGAAGAGTTGGANTATTCATTGGAAGGCCCGGTGCTAAACTGAAGCTCCAATACTTCGGCAATAGGATGCAAAGAGCCTAATTGCTGGAAAAGACCCTGATGCTGGGAAGGATTGAGGGCAGGGGTAGAAGGAGGCAAGAGAAGATGAGATGATTGGATGGCATCATCGACTCAGTGAACATAAGTCTGAGCAAACTCCAGGAGACAGTGAAGAACAGGGAAGCCTGGCATGCTATAGGCCATGGTGTTGTGAAGAGTTGGACACAACTGAGTGACTGAACAACAACAGCAGTCATTTTCAGATGGAAGTTATCTGCTACCCAGAAAGGTATATCTATATTTAGGTACCACTTTTTATGTCCCTTCTCTGAAAAATAAGAAAAAAAAACATCTGTTAATGCTAATGGGGAGAAAACAGCTCTCCTATTGTTATGTCCTTTCTCTCTTTGTGATAATTTAACAAAATTGCATTTTATAATCAAGAGTCCTGAATAAGGTCTTGTGAATGTTGTTTGTATAATGCCTATAGTGTCTTTTCAAAGATTATTTTCAGATGGCACATAATCATGGATTCTAAATAGCACAGCTTGCATCTTAGCAGCAGGTTACAAAAGAATGTCCATTTACATAAACAATATTTTGAGCACCATGAGGAAATTCTTCTTGATAATTTCAGATTAGAGATGTATCTTTGCCTCAGGTCTTTTAGTATTTTAAAATATTTTATCTCGCAAAATTTCAAGTATCAAAAAAAATGAGAACACAGTATAATGAACCTTGATGTACTCATTATACAGTCCCAATAAAAATTTTACTTAGCCAATTTTATCTCTATATCATTGCTGTAATTTGCTATTTTAAAGAAAACCCAAAGCAACCTTTTTTTTTTTTTTTTNTATTTTATCTCGCAAAATTTCAAGTATCAAAAAAAATGAGAACACAGTATAATGAACCTTGATGTACTCATTATACAGTCCCAATAAAAATTTTACTTAGCCAATTTTATCTCTATATCATTGCTGTAATTTGCTATTTTAAAGAAAACCCAAAGCAACCTTTTTTTTTTTTTTTTTAACACTTAATTTTTAGGTAAATACTTCTGAGGACACATAAAATATAAACAATGCTATCACACTTGCCAGAATTAGTTCAAATCATCTACTACAGATGATATTCAAATTTTCAAGCTTGTCTAACAAATGTCTCTTTATAACTGATTTATTTAAATTAGGATCAAACAAGGTGTATATATACTGCATTTTCTTTACCTGTTTTTGTGTCCTTTGCTCCATAACAATCCCATCTTTTTTTAGGGCTTTTCTTTTTCCAGTTTTATTGAGCTTTATTGAGTTTTTTTTCCCAGTTTTATTTCTTTTATAATCACTGTAGAAACTTAATGTGTACAGTATAGTGGCTTGATTTCCCTATACTGTGAAAGGGTTACTACAGTAGGTTTGGCTAACATCCATTATCTCATATAGACATGATAAAAATAAAAGAAAATAAAAGCCTATTTTCTTGTCATGAGAAATCTTAGGATCTAGTCCTTTATGTTTCCTATATATCACACAGTGGTATTCTCCACAGTTATCATACTGTATATTACATTCCTAGTACTTACTTACAACTGGAAATTTGTACTTTGACCACCTTCCTCCAATATTTCTTTCCTTTAATGCCATAATTTTTAAGAACTAATTTTAAGATCATCTAAACACAAGAATGGCTTGCATTCTGGATTTTGGTGACTGATTCCTTATTTTATTGTTCGAATTGTTCCTTCATTCAACCTATCGTTGTGGGGATAGTGAGAATAAGGGTCAGTACTTCTTTTTTTTTTTTAAATAAGAATACTACACAGTTTGACTCTTTGTGACCTCATGGACTGTAGCCTGCCAGGGTCCTCTGTCCATGGATTCTCCAGGCAAGAATACTGGAGTGGGTTGCCATTTTCTTCTCCAGGGGAATCCTCCTGACCTGGGATCAAACCCAGGTCTCCTGCATTGCAGGCAGATTCTTTACCATCTGAGCCACCAGGGAAGTCAATTATATAGATAGTTCTATGTATTTTATACTCCATCATGTCAAGAGGCAAGTAGCCTCAAGGCATCCCAATGATTTGTATGTTGTCCATCTTATCTCTTCTTTATCTTTCACATTAGTTTTAAAAAATGCTATCAAAACAACTAGGACATTAGATTGCATTTGATCTTATGTTTTTCACAAACTGTAATTCCTTAAAGTCAAGAATGATATTTCTCTTTTGGTTTCTGATGCCTTGTCTTATCTTAACATATTCGTGTCTGACTCTTTGCGATTCCATGGACTGTAGCCTACCAGGTTCCACCATCCATGGGATTTTCCAGGCAAGAATACTGGCATGGGTTGCCATTTCCTTCTCCATGTATTTTATACTCCACCATGTCAAGAGGCAGGTAACCTCAAGACATCCCAATGATTTGTATGTTGTCCATCTCATCTCTTCTTTATCTTTAACGTTAGTTTTGAAAAATGCTATCAAAGTAACCAGGACATTAGATTACATTTGATCTTATGTTTTTCACAAACTGTAACTCCTTAAAGTCAAGAATGATATTTCTCTTTTGGTTTCTGATGCCTTGTCTTATCTTAACATATTCATGTCTGACTCTTTGCGATCCCATGGACTGTAGCCTACCAGGTTCCACCATCCATGGGATTTTCCAGGCAAGAATACTGGTGTGGGTTGCCATTTCCTTCTCCATGTATTTTATACTCCACCATGTCAAGAGGCAGGTAACCTCAAGACATCCCAATGATTTGTATGTTGTCCATCTCATCTCTTCTTTATCTTTAACGTTAGTTTTGAAAAATGCTATCAAAGTAACCAGGACATTAGATTACATTTGATCTTATGTTTTTCACAAACTGTAACTCCTTAAAGTCAAGAATGATATTTCTCTTTTGGATTCTGATGCCTTGTCTTACCTTAACATATTTTATGAATAATTAAACCTAAGAATAAATTAATGGAAAAACAAGTCAGCCTTGTTAATTATTTGTCAATTGTTTTACACATCTAAGGAATAATGTGGGCTTCCCTTGTGGCTCAGCTGGTAAAGAATCTGCCTGCAATGCGGGAGACTGCGGGAGACCTGGGTTTGATCCCTGGGTTGGAAGATCCCCTGGAGAAGGGAAAGGCTACTCACTCCAGTATTCTAGCCTGGAGAATTCCATGGACTGT
>SJYA01002617.1:2495001-2545454 GCA_006410615.1 Neotragus moschatus | reverse complement strand
ATTCAGGACTGATTTCCTTTAGGATGGACTGGGTGGATCTCCTTGAAGTCCAAGGGACTCTCAAGAGTCTTTTCCAAAACCACAGTTCAAAAACATTAGTTCTTCGGTACTCAGCTTTCTTTATAGTCCAACTCTCACATCCATACATGACTACTGGAAAAACCATAGCTTTGACCAGATGGGCCTTTTTTGGCAAAGTAATGTCTCTGCTTTTTAATATACTGTCTAGGTTGGTCATAACTTTTCTTCCAAGGAGCAAGTGCCTTTTAATTTCATGGCTGCAGTCACCATCTGCAGTGATTTTGGAGCCCCAAAAATAAAATTGGTCACTGTTTCCATTGTCTCCCCATCTATTTGCCATAAAGTGATGGGACCAGATGCCATGATCTTAGTTTTCTGAATGCTGAGTTTTAAGCCAACTTTTTCACTCTCCTCTTTCACTTTCATCAAGAGGCTCTTTAGTTTTTCTTCACTTTCTGCTACTAGGGTGGTGTCATCTGCATGTCTGAGGTAACTGATATTTCTCCTGGCAATCTTTATCCCAGGTTGAGCTTCATCCAGCCTGGTATTTCTCATGATGTCCTCTGCATATAAGTTAAATATGCAAGGTGACAATATACAGCCTTGATGTACTTCTTTCCCAATTTAGAACCAGTCTGTTTTTCCATGTCCCGTTCTAACTGCTGCTTCTTGATCTGCATACAGATTTCTTAGGAGGAAGGTAAGGTGGTCTGGTATTCCCATCTCTTGAATAATTTTCCACAGTTTGTTGTGATCCACACAGTCAAAGGCTTTGGCGTAGTCAATAAAGCAGAAGTAGATGTTTTACTGGAATTCTCTTGCTTTTTTGATGATCCAGCGGATGTTGGCAATTTGTTCTCTGGCTCCTCTGCCTTTTCTAAATCCAGAGTGAACATCTGGAAGTTCATGGTTCATATACTGATGAAGCCTGGCTTGGAGGATTTTGAGAATTACTTTGCTAGTCTGTGAGATANGTTTTACTGGAATTCTCTTGCTTTTTTGATGATCCAGCGGATGTTGGCAATTTGTTCCCTGGCTCCTCTGCCTTTTCTAAATCCAGAGTGAACATCTGGAAGTTCATGGTTCATATACTGATGAAGCCTGGCTTGGAGGATTTTGAGAATTACTTTGCTAGTCTGTGAGATAAGTGCAACTGTGCAGTAGTCTGAACATCCTTTGGCATTGCCTTTCTTGGGATTGGAATGAAAACTGACCTTTTCCAGTCCTGGGACCACTGCTGAGTCTTCCAAATTTGCTGGCATATTGAGTGTAGCACTTTATAGCATTGTCTTTTAGGTTTTGAAATAGCTGAACTGGAATTCCAATACCTCCGCTAGCTTTGTTCATGGTAATGCTTCTTAAGGTCCACTTGACTTCACATTCCAGGATATCTGACTCTAGGTGAGTGATCACACCATTGTGGTTATCTGAGTCATGAAGATCTTTTTTGTATAGTTCTTCTGTGTATTCTTGCCACCTCTTCTAAATATCTTCTGCTTCTGTTAGGTCCATACTAGCTTGCTCTGTCCTTTATTGAGCCCATCTTCGCATGAAATGTTCCCTTGGTATCTCTAATTTTCTTGATGAGATCTCTAGTCTTTCCCATTCTGTTGTTTTCCTCTATTTCTTTGCATTGATCACTGAGAAAGCCTTTCTTATCTCTCCTTGCTATTCTTTGGAACTGCATTCAGAAGGGTATAGCTTTCCTTTTCTCCTTTGAAACCAAGAACATATTGATTCTCTTTCCCCATGTAATCACTCACTGCAACAGCTGCTTTATTACCACATATTTCTCACCTATGAGGACCCTAACCCAACGGAGAATGAGTCTGCCAGTAATTTCCAATTCTACCACTTACACGTATACTTCACTGTACAGAGCAGAGTGTCATCTGAAAGCTGTGTTCTGGGAAATGTTAACAGGTCTAACTCAACCAAAAAAGAAAAACTGCATGTTTGTTGGATTAAATAAAGTTAAATGTGAAGAAGCTCTTTAATATTTTTAATATTAAAATGAACATATATAGAATATGTATTGTGACTCACACTTACTTGATCACAGAACATTGTCTTTGAGGAAAACTTAAATACATTTCAGATAACACTGGAATGGGAATTGAATTAGAAAACACAGAAACACATGGAGCCATGAATTAAGAATAAGGATCCATGTTTTTCTTCCTGCCTCTGAAACCAGTTTATCAAGTTGTCATAAGCTGGGTTCTGATTTCTCTTCATGTTAACTTGAGATCTTAAAATTTTCTCACTTTTTTTCCAGAAAGAAAAAGAAAAAGCTGAGTAGAGCAATCTATGTATAATAATAAAGATGGGCAATATAATCATAGTTTGTTTTTTTTTAAGACAGTTGTTCTCTTTGGGAGAGTATCATGTTAAATCTATATGTCTTTTCCAATTTTAGATTGCTGGTAATACACATAAGACCTTTTGCTGGCATGTTCCTCAGTTTCCTTCATAATTTGAAGTGGGTTATGCAAAATCACTTCATTTGGGAAAGATGGCACACACACAATTGTTAGTACCAGGAACCTCCACAGTATTAGTCTGCTTTTCTGCTAAGTATAGTTTGTTGACCTGTTACAGTGAAGACAGTAAGTTGACTCAATAAATTAAAGCTAATGCTTCCCAACTCCCTCTTTTATTTTGAAATACTGCTGCTATCAATAGACATGTTTCTTTGAATTAAAACTAATGTAGGGCTAAGAAGTGAAAAGAACATTTATATAAGTCTTTGACAACTGCTACATTAATCTACATCATGCTTTGAAACTTGGCACATTGTGCTGTTATTGACCAATAGATTAATCAGTAGGATGTGGCTGAAACTTAAACACGATGACTACACCTGCTTAAGCTCCCAGGAATGGTTATATTTTAACAGGCAAGGAGTTAAATTTGTTTTATTTAAAATTAGTTTGGTAACTACAGAGCCTTGCTCCTCAAATATCTATAAAAGTAAACTAGTGAATATATTCTAAATTATAAGAGAGATGACCATTGGTCAGCAGTGTATTTTGACAAAATATATCCCAAATTTGTAGGAAGTTGTTAACTGAGAATTAACAAGGTCACCTACATTTGAAAGAACAGTACGATTTTCCTGTTGGTGGATTAGATATACTTGGGACATACTTCATATTTTATCATGTCTCTTTAGTCGTGTCTGACTCTGTGCAACCCCATAGACGGCAGCCCACCAGTCTCCCCCATCCCTGGGATTCTCCAGGGAAGAACACTGTAGTGGGTTGCCATTTCCTTCTCCAGTGCATGAAAGTGAAAAGTGAAAGTGAAGGTGAAGGTGAAGTCGTTCAGTCGTGTCCAACTCTTCACGACCCCATGGAGTGCAGCCTACCAGACTCCTCCATCCATGGGATTTTTCAGGCAAGAGCACTCCAGAGTACTGGAGTGGGATGCCATTTATCATGTAATAATATACAAATTGAACACACAAACTATAACCAGTAAATATAACTTGAATAAAAAGTAAATGATGTAGAACTGATTAAAATGCTGGCAGATTTTATTAATACAATCAGTTCTAGGTAAAGATATAACCAAAGAGATTCTTAATTACACTATTTTTACTTCTCTGACAATTTGACAGAGATGATACAATTTAGAAGGCTTCAGAGACAGTTATGATTCGTTGGTTGCCAAATTTTCTAGTTACTTGTAAACAATATAAGCAGTCAATCTCAGGAATGAAGTCTCCAAATTGATTTGTGGGCTCAATTTGAGAGATTTTAAATTCCTTACAAAAGGCCCCGTGGCAGAAACATGTACTCTTCAACGAATATCCATGTGCTTTCTGACACTCCTATCCTTGAATGGTTAGGGAGCATGTGTGACAAGTTCTGGTTTACAGATTACAAGAAAAGTGTCATGGGTAATGTCATACTAAAACAGTCAAGAGGGACTTTCGGTTCAACCTCGATGACTTAGGTTGATATGTCAGGGCATCTGTCATCTTGGATTTTGAGTTGGTGGCATGGGGAAAGAGATTAACCAACCTGCATTATCTATGTAATATGAGAGAAAAAAAAAATCTTACTGTAATAGGCCATTGAGATTGGAAGTTACATAGTTACTTCAGCCTACCTAGACCAGTATTCCTTTGTTATACATTCTCTAAGCATATAAAGATACAAGGCAAGATGACCCCATTAACTTTTTTTAAAATTTCACTTGATATATTGAGCAGTTAGTAGTTGTCAGGCTATATGCTAGATGCTACTGATTGAAACATTTAATAAACAATCTCTAATGCCTAGAAGTTCATAAGCTAGTATAAATGGCAGATACTAAAACAGATCTCATATTTTAAGATCAGTAGAAGTACACGATGGATGAAAGTGAAGGAAAGGTATCTAACCCAGACTAGAGAAAATCAGTAAAGACACCAGGTGGGGGTACCACTTGATTTGAGGCTTGAAGAAAGAGAAGGTGCTGGTCAAGTTAAGCATATGTGAAATAGAGGAAGAAGCATGGTCTGAGATGAACGGATAAAGAGGATGTTGTGTGTATATATAGAATGGAATGCTATTCAGCCATAAAAAAAGAATGAAATAATGTCATTTGCAGCAACATGGATGGACCTAGAGATTATCATACTAAGCGCAGTAAGAAAGCAAAAGAAAAATACCATGAGATGTTATGTATATGTGGAATCTAAAATATGACACAAATGAGCCTATCTACAAAATAGAAACAAACTCATAAAAAGTAGACTTGTGGTTTGCCAATGGGGAGGGAAGTGTAAAAGGAAAGGGAGTTTGGGATTAGAAGATACAAAATGTTATATATAGAATGGATAAACAATAATGTCTTACTCTGTGGTATAGCCTAGGGAACTATACTCAATATGCTGTGAAAAACCGTTCTGGAAAAGAATATATATGTGTATATAAATGAATCACTTTGCGGTGCAGCAAAACTAATACAACTTTGCAAATCAGCTATACTTCAATAAAACAAAACAAACAAAAAAGAAGTGTGGTTTGTATTGGGAAACTAGGGTGAATTATGGGCAAGGGTTGGAGCACAGACAGATTTGAATCCCAGTGTGAGAAGATAGTTTTTATTCTGAATGCAATGAATTAAGTCACAAGCATCAACAAGTGATCTAGAAATAAAGTTCTAGTTACTCTAGACAAGGAATTTTGCAGTTTTTCACAAAGAATGTGTCAAAATTAACTGGGAAGCTTCTTAAAAGATGAGAATACCAACAGATTTCCAAATCACATTAGAAATAAACTGAATCACAGCCTAATTGGTACATGGAGCATAGAAATCCATGTTTTAAAAAAGCATACCATGTGTTATTTGTACATAGTAAAGTGTGAAAACTATTAGAACAGAAGGTAATTGAGACTAGAATCCTAGAGTTCAACCAAATATTAAGAAAAATGAGGGCTTACATGAAAGGAAGGTCAGCAAAAATGAGAGGAAGGCATTGTGTTCTGGGGGGTTAGGAGAGAATGTTTAGATGGATAAATAGGGAATGTGAGCTGAGATTTCTGATATGAAACCAAATTTCTGGGTGCTATGTTGGTATGGTGGAGAACAGTGAGTAGGAATATTTTGAAGGAGGAAGTTGAGAATGATTTGACTATTTTAGGTTTGAGTAAAGGTCATTTATCAATGTTAGTCTTACTTCTGGAAAACATATCCTACAATATAATAAAAAATCTAAAATGTACTCCTTTCACATCAAACATGGTTCACCTAAAATGATATATTTAGCTTCTGGCTCTCAGAATAATTGAATATAATGGTATAAATTGTTTTTATATTGAAGCTCTTTTTTTGTAACTTGGTGACATTCTTTTTTTTTTTTTTTCAATCTCAAACCTTCCCAAGATTCAGGAAGAGCTCTAAATTTCTAGCCTTATTCCTAATGGATAAAAGTACATATTATACATTCCAGTGAAAATGTGTAGGTGAATGGAACAAATAGTGCAGAGAAAGGATGGCAGGCAGGCTAGCTATCCAAAGTTGGCACTTCTCAGTATACAGACAGTGAAAGGAGTCAGGAGAGGCTGAACTTGCCCCAAATGTGAGTGCTCTCATTTTTGTTGTTATCAGGTCTCTCTGCACAATAAAAAGTGCCCTAAATTGATGTAACACTAGATCTTTCTTTTTAACTGGTCTATAGTCTTATATAAATTTATCTACATTATTCTCACGCTAGAATAAACCTAATGTTTTTATATGGGAGTAACTCATAAACAGACTAAAAACTAAATATCTCATTACATTAATGTTTCTAATTCTGCAGAAAAGTGGTTAACCACAATGTAAGTACAGCTTTCCTTAATAACTCATACTTCTGTCTACCACTTACATATTCCTTGTAGGTACATTTTAATTCATGTCTATGCACAATTAATACAGTAGTCATTTCTAATGGCTAGTTAAGGCTTTATATATTTAAAGTAATAAAATGAAGGGAGCTTAAGTAAGTGACTTGCAAAAATTAACTAAGCACTTTTCATACCCTCAACCAAATTTGGAATAACTGAGATGATTCTTTAAATTATTTCTCTGCATTTTTCATAATAGCAAAGCTTAAACTGCTAATTCTGGAAGTATAATTTAATGAAGACTTTCTGCCCTCTAATTTAAATTTTAGCCTTGGAGAAAGATCCTATGAACTCATATAACTACTATCAAGATAGCAAAATGTTTTTCATGATGTTTCTAATTTGATTCTAACAACCAATTAGACAGCCTAGAACCTGAGAGCAAAACAAGAAGTGGGAAAATGTCAAATGACAATTTACAACTTCTGCTTAACTGAGTCATTTTTAGCTATATATATATATATATACACACATACATATACACATAGCGGAGAAAGCAATGGCGCCCCACTCCAGTACTCTTGCCTGGAAAGTCCCATGGACGAAGGAGCCTGGTAGGCTGCAGTCCATGGGGTCGCTAAGAGTCGGACACAATGAGCGACTTCCCTTTCACTTTTCACTTTCATGCATCAGAGAAGGAAATGGCAACCCACTTCAGTATTCCTGCCTGGAGAATCCCAGGGACGGGGGAGCCTGGTGGGCTGCCGTCTATCGGGTCACACAGAGTCGAACATGACTGAAGCGACCTAGCAGCATATATATATATATATATAAAGTTGAGAAAGGCATTATCATTAGATGAGTTCAAAATTAATGGTTAAAACATTCAGTTGATTAGACAAATTGTATTGAATATGGTACAATAGAAAGATACAAAATCTGTAAAAGAATGTTCTATACCCAATCATACACAAAAATAAAAGCCTAACCCTGTACTACTATTTTAAAAAGTATTTAAATACAAGTGGAAAATATGGTACAGAAAATAGACAGTGGGATTCATCCTTATCTGGGTACGGCATTAAAAAAAAAAACAGATAAATTAGACTTTATGTATGTGAATTAAATGAAACAAGAGTATCTCTAATGTAGAGAGAATAGGCTAAAAAGAAAGAGGGTTCAATGAGAAAACAAAATGATTCTTTTCCAATACCAAAAAAAAACCCACCTCAGATTGAATGACTTTTCACAGGAAAAAAAATGATACACAGTTATTTTGGCTTTTACTCAATTGGCTTTTAGCCTACTTAGATTTCTGCCAGATTTATTCATTTAATCAATGCAATAATAAGTAATCACTAATTTTAGTAACAAACAGCATGTTTTATATTTTTAAAAAAACAAAGTCAAATAGCTAAAAAGAGGGGAAAACCTGTGTTGGTTTTTTCCATTGAAAAGAAATGATTTGTACTTATTTTGATCCAAAGAGAGAGGGAGTACAATTCCTTCAGATTGCCAAGATAATTTCTCCTGAATTTAAATGAAAATCAGAATCAGAAAGGATGTGGAAGGAGTGTTTTGTTTTTGTGACATGCCAGGATTTTTTAAAATGCTGGCACATTCAGATTATATGATAAAAAGTTCACCTGTGGAGATCTTTTTTTGTCTGGGTTATAGTTAAGAATTTAGAAGTCCATTGGCCACAAAAGGTAAAGTGCAATTCCAAAAGAGTGCTATTGCCTTGGAAAGTAAAACGAGGCTCTATACCCCATTCCTATCTTCAAGAAAACCTGTGCAACAAGATATGCATTCTGAGTATAGCAATCATTGGGAAGGTCATGTACACTCTGCTATATGTAAAATGGATAACCAACAAAAACCTATTGCATACCACATGAAATTCTGCTCAATGTTATGTGCCAGCCTGGATGGGAGGGGTGTTGGGGGACAGAATGGATACATGTATATGTATGGCTGAGTTCCTTCACTGTTCACCTAAAACTATCAAGACACTGTTAATTAGCTATACCCCAACACAAAATGTTTTGAGTGTTAAAAAATATAAATAAATAAAATTTAAAAAAATGAAAGTATAGGGTCTGATTTGAGAGAACATTTCCCTCCTTGAGTTTTGATGAATGAATAAATGAAAGTTGCTCGGTCATGTCTGACTCTTTGCAACCCCGTGGTGTGTCTATGTAAATCTCTAGGCAAGTATACTGGAGTGGGTCGCCATTCCCTTCTTTAGGGGATCTCCCCAACCGAGGGATTGAACCTGGGTCTCCTGCACAGCAGGCAGATCTTTTACCATCTGAACTACAGGGGATTTTGATGAGTTCTGATAATTCAACCTAAATATTCTGATGATTTTACATATCTACTTTCTTCTATCTTTTGATAACATTTCTTCTATCTTTTGATAAATCCAGAATATTTCAAACATACAGGCAGGCAAGTCAGTTGATGCCACCTATTTCAGTTCTCTGGCTTTGGCTGTGTTCTTTTCATGCTCATTCGGTTACATCGCATTATGTTTCTTGCTTCAGAAAGACTGTGTGTGACCATGACTGTATGAGAAGTAACTTCTCTAGAATATTCCCCTCCAGGTAATGCCTCCTAATACAGCAGATACTTTTGTTCTTAATCTCAAAATATTAAAACTCAGTGTGACTACCAGAATTTCTTCATTCTTTCACTACTGACATACTCTCAGGGATCCTTACATTCATCCCAAATTCCATGTCCTGCCCTCAAAATAAAAAGTTAAATATTTTCCATCCTCTTTCTCTTCCTGTTTTAGGTTCTTTTTGTATTTCCCAAACAGACACTGAATCTTTTCATAAGACAACACTGTTTATGTTTCCCTTCAAGTGTGTGCTACTGGATTTGCCTTTTCTTCTTCTCATACTTTCCAAGTTCTGTATGTTTTTAAAGACCAAGTTCAAATATAATAACCTCGCTGCAACCTTCCTTGGTCATCCCCAGCAAGAATCAACTCACACTGGTAGCACAGAACTAAGAGTCTTGAGGGTAAGAGATGGGGAGAATGGAAGATGTGCAGTATTTTACTTTTCNTTCTTCTCATACTTTCCAAGTTCTGTATGTTTTTAAAGACCAAGTTCAAATATAATAACCTCGCTGCAACCTTCCTTGGTCATCCCCAGCAAGAATCAACTCACACTGGTAGCACAGAACTAAGAGTCTTGAGGGTAAGAGATGGGGAGAATGGAAGATGTGCAGTATTTTACTTTTCATGCTATTTAGCTCATGTCCAAAAATTTTACTGTGATATCACAGTTTACTATGCTCAGAAACTAAAGTGATAGATCTTTCTTGTTGGCTTTTTAGTTTAGGTTTGCTCAAGTTTATAGGAACAGTGTAACCATTATGGAAGATTTTAATGATTTCAGTGGCTGTTCCTCATTGATTTACAGTATACAGTGAGGTTCTTCTTATTTAACTGTACTTCTACTTCCTGACACTTCTGGCCACTGATCCCAGTTGTGCTATTTTTTATCCATTGGTCCTCACTTCATGTCACTATTTTTACAGTTCTGACTTTTAGGGCTTGAATATTTCCAAATACAATGTTTGGGAATTCAGAATCATCTGTGTTCAGANACCCAGGCAAAGTGGTGCTGCAAGAGCCTCACCCCAACTGGAACAGAAAGTGTCAGTGACATTGTCTGAGGCTGGTTAAGGGAAATGAAAACACACCAAGTACTTCTGTTAAGGTTAGACATGAGCAACTGAGGAGTGACCTAGCAGGAAAAGGATGCAAGCTAATCTCTAAACCTCACCCCAGACACACTCACAATCTCCTGTAAGGCCCAGGAGAGCTCACAGATATGCTACAAAATAATCACAGAGACTTATCCAACTACTGCCCAAGTGCCCTAGGCATACAGTGGATACAACTAACCACAGGGGCTTCTCCAACTGGGCACTTGTGCCCTTGATGCACAGCTGTGTCCTCAAGTGGCCTTAGACAGCCAAGAGCCCATTAAGGGTTCATAAATATTCTATACATACATACATCTGATTATAACAGACTACATTATGGGAAAGACAAGTGCAATGGAGCCTGTTGTTATGTAACTTGCAACTGTCAATCAAATCTGTCAGTTCACGCCCACCTATATGAATATGTAAAAGCCCCGTGTTTAAAACCCCCTTACCTCCTACCTCATCATCCCTGTGCCAGTGCCTCTCTTGGCTGCATCCACTTCTCCCTTGAGGTGCTCTTTCTGTTTTTTCTGTTATTTTTCAATAAACTTGTTTGTGCCACAGGTAAGACCTCAGATTCTTGTGTCCATACCAAGAGCCAAGGTCCACAAAGGAGGATCTTCTTCGACCCTCTCCCTACCCAGTAATAGTTTCAAAACATGAATTTAACACAAGGAATTGGCTACATAGGTTTTGGAAGAGTAAGGAACAAAAAGAAGGAGATGGGATCAATTCATAAACTGTCCTATGAGTGTCATTAGAGATTTCATGGGTTTGATCTTCATGATTCAAAATGTTTGCTAACTTTCCCGCCAAATAATCATCAACAGTAACTCTTGGAGATGCCTTTCTAATAAATACTGCTCATAAATTCCAACAGAAACTGCACTTAAAATCTTTGATGCGGTTGGTTTCATGTTTTCCATCTCTCTGACAACTTGATAAAACTTCTAGCTGCTACTGGTCTATAACCTAGTATCCTTTCACTGTCATTCAGAAGAGATGTACCTGACCTCCAGTTTGCTGCGTGTAATCTTTACAAAACTGGAGTTCACACTGCCTATAAGAATGCTGTCCAGGGGAACTATGCAAAGTTTCCTAACATTTGCTGACAGTTTCAACATTTATTTCTTTGTCTGACTGCAACCATTGTATTCTTGAACCACATACTTCTTTACAAATAATAAGCTATTTATTTGATTTTTCATGGTGTTGATATCATTACCAGCTGTATCCAGAGATCAAAGATACTGTAATTCTTCTGCTGCTTTACTTCTGAAAGCTTATAGCTCTCCAATATTGTCACTCAATTTAATGATGTTCATAAAGTCCTCATAGTTTCAATCAGAATCACAGATCATCCATAAGACATATTGATTAATATAATCAGGACACTGAGTTGATTTATTAATAGAAGAAGGATTTCCCATGCAAGGATTTTCCTGACAAAGATCACATGATCTTGTTCTGGAAATCTCCAGGAGGTAGCAATAAATACAATAAGACCTCACGCAAAGCCCTTAGGGAATCCTTCATCATCTTGGAGAGAAGTGCACAGCACAGTAGATCATGACAGATGTCCTTTTCCATTTCAGCTTCAAAGAAGGTATCTACAAAATCTTCTGCTGTACCTTTCACTTGATCATCTTTTTCTGTTTTCTTCTGTTGAGTACTTGAGATGAAAGCTTTTATCCTTCCTTCAGTCAGACTGCATTTTATGTGCACATGTTAGCTGAGCTGGATATGTTAAAAGACTCTAGTTTCAGAGGGTTGGATGATGCTGATGGAGAACCTTTTAACAGATCTCCTAAAGGAAGCATAAATTTATCTTTAGATGACCTTTCAAAAGTATCTTCTGCTGATCTAGTACAACTTCTTACTTACATTTCAGACACTGGTATTTCTAATGATCATGACAAGACATGCCCATTATATGACATCACTGTACACTGGTACAATCTCAACAGTGAGAAGATATGGAAAACTTACTGCTGTCATAGTGACTTTCACAACTTCCACACGAGGAAGCTACAGAAGCAAAAGGAAGAAGGCGTGACACCATGATGTGAGGCTGCTAAAACTACTGGGCTAGAACCCTTTTGCTGTGCTGTTACTAGAATCATTTGTTGCAGTCACTCCTGGATTGCTGAAGAGGGGTCATATCCATCAAAGTGAGGATCTATCAAAGGTATAACCTCTACTAGATTCCTGTGGTCAAGAATCACACAACTCTCAATGTCTCCACCACAATACTGTAATCCAGTTCCTCTACATTTTCTCACTGCTGCTGTTGCTGCTGCTGCTAAGTCGCTTCATTTGTGTCCAACTCTGTGCGACCCCATAGACGGCAACCCACCAGGGTCCCTTGTCCCTGGGATTCTCCAGGCAAGAAAACTGGAGTAGGTTGCCATTTCCTTCTCCAATGCGTGAAAGTGAAAAGTGAAAGTGAAGTCACTCACTAGTGCCTCTTATTTGCAGAACCTAATATGAATTGAGTTTTCATAGGAGGCTGGTAAATGCTATCTGCAGATTCCTGTTCTGCAAAAATACATAGCAGAGTCCAGAGGGAAATGAGACCTGAGAATATCCAGATACTTGTCTAGCACAGGAGGCAATCTGCTACTCCACCCACAATGAGTTGTTTTTCTATTAATAGTATTAGAAGTAGCTGCCTGCACATCCTCCACACTTTTTCAACCGGTGCTTTTTGTTTCCTGAAGCACATAGTGATGGGTCAAGTGAACAATCTAACCCGTTAAACTGACCTGATCGATTGGCCCACAGGGAAGAGAAGGACATTTGGGGACTTACAACTTCAATCCTATTGTCAACTTGTGTAATGGAAAGGAAAAGCAGAGGATAATACTAGAGAGTAAGTGTGTGCTATAGGACAGTTCTTTGAAATCTATTAATAGAACACTGCATCAGGAAACTAATCATCTCAGTAGAAGACAATCCAATCCCTGTTCTCTTGATCTCTGGTTGACGTTCCTGCAATAGCTGAACATCTGCCTAGAGGACAGAAAACCAGAAAGTATAGGAGATCAAATCATGCAGTAGGAAAATGTTTCCTTATCCTTAAGAATATCTAGCTCAGATTGCAAACCTAAATGGAGAAACTTGCTTATTTTTCTTAAACACAAAATGTGCTGTGCTGTGTAATAAGTCACTTCATTTATGTCTGACTCTTTGTGACCCCATCAGCCCTTCAGGCTCCTCTATCCAAGGGATTTTCCAGGCAAGAATACTGGAGTGGGTTGCTGTGCCTTTCTCTAGGGATTGAACCTGCATCTCTTACATCTCCTGCATTGGCAGGTGAGTTCTTTACCATCAGTGCCACCTGGGAAACCCTAAATACAAAATAGCTACAAAGTAATATTTGCAAATTATATACAAGGTATAAAGTAAAAACACAAGAGGCACCTGAATATTTTGTTTCACTCTCCGTCCCTTCTTTCACTATTCTCAATTCTGCATTTATAACAATTGCTCATTGTTAGACTATTACCAAGTATCTTTGTATCCCCAAATAAGGCACTTCTTTATTTTGCATATTTTAATGTTCATGTAAATGAATTATAATCTATATAATCTTGTAAAATAAACACATTTACTTTAAAATATGTTCTGTTATTAAATTTTAATCTTGCATGTAGCTATGTTTTATTCATATTCATTGCTGAGTAATATTTCTATTTGAATTTTAAATATAATGAGTCAAAATTTCATGCTTCATTTATTCTTTCAGCTCTTTGTGGATTTTGCTTTTTGTTTCAATTTCTTTTAATATTCAGACAGTTCTGGTACAGAATCTTTGTCTTCAAATCCTAATGCAAATAAGCAGTTGTGAGTGTATCCTCAGAGATAGAATTTCTGAATAACAAGAAATACTGCATGCATTTAAAGAATTTAAAACTGTTTTCCAAAGTGGATGAACACACTTAAAATCCTTCCAGCTGCTTCTTTTTCTCATTAATACTTAATTTTTTCCCACTTAATTTTTTTCCAGTGTGGTTCAGTTATTTTCAGAACTATAGAACATTTATCAGTATATTGGCCAGTATAGATTTATGACCAAATGACCTATTGAAAAATTCATGCTATGACTGATTGTCATTAGTTTGCAACTGGAATATATGGCTTTCTGAGAGTGCTCTGGCATTCTGATAGAGTCAATACATACAAAATAAAATTTAAGATGTGTCTCAAAGATAAATTTTTTTAAATTATAAATTATGAAACAAATATTTTCATTTATTAAACATCTTCCAAGGCTGGAGTTTTGTGCAAGGGTATTTTTACTTATAAAAGATGGTAACATGGAGATGTTTAATTCACTTTTAAAGGTTGATCTTAGATGTTGTGTACAGTTATCCGGTCAAGTAAGTAAACTGTCAAATAGATTACATGACAAGAATAGGTCACCAACTCTGCAGATGCTGCCATCAGCTTTCAGTTTGCTAAGAGAAACTGCATTTCTTGCTAGTTCAGTGCCTTCCAGAATTATTAAAAAAATTCATCAAACACATTAAAGGGGCCCATTTTATCTGTGGATTGACAGACAGAATTCTGAATTATATGTTAAAGTACACTGAAATAAAATATTACTTTGATAACCTAATTATGAGGTATACTTTTATACTAAGCTTCTTGAGGAATCAAAATACCAACAATACTTATAAGTCCATTAGCATTCATGCTACAGGATGGAGGGTGAATTAGTTATTCTTGTTCAAAAAATAATTTCTAAATTTCTAAATTTACAGAGTTAGGGAATGTGTTGAAAAATACAGATAAATACGGGCTTGAACATATATGGGTATGAATCTGTGCTATTATTTTCAGAAATATAGAGAAACATGTAGATTAATTCTGTTTACTTTGTTTATGGTCTTATTTCCTTCAAATATCACAATATAATCACAAATAGAATAAAATTTCAAGTAAATCAAGGCATTAAATGTGAATCCTTCTTAATTTTCATTTAATTCTTATTAAAAACTTTGTCAAGTTCAGTTTAAGATCACAGAGCTTCTGTCACACTATGAGATAAACATTTTTTCATTAACCCTTTCAATACATTTGGAATATGAAGGAATAATCCTTTGGGGTGAGAAAGTACACTAGTAAAATTTTTATGCAGGGTATAAAGGCATTTTTTTCCTGAGTCACATCTTTATTTGGTCAAGTTCCTTCCTGATAATGCAACCACGTGAACAGAGAAACCACGGGACATCGCCCAGCCTCCCAAAGCACTCTTTCCAGTAAACAAGGAACCCAAAGTCCTCCACTGTCATTTCATGTCATGATGGAGACAGCATGGATGACAGGACAGTGGCCAAGCCCCTCCAAAATGCTCCTCCTCCCTAATCACAAAGCAGTGTGAGAACTTGACTCAGGGGCTGAGAATCTCATATTGATGTGCCACTGGGCTGTAGGGAGCTGGGTGGCAAGGAAGGACTGTCTTCAAAAGTCAAAACTTATTAAAAGTTTAACATTTATGTACGTTTACATAAGACTTAAGTGTTTATATAAGACTCAGTCATTTCACTTCCAAATTGAAGCCATGCAAGGAAGAATGGAAGTAGGAAAATACAAAAGCTTCTGAAGACAACTCATCCAGGACATTTTCTGCCAAGGGCTGCACAGAAATTAGCTTTAGGTGGAGACTGTGTGAGAACAAGAAAGAAGAAATTATTAAAAGCTTTGCCCACATGACTGATTTAGCAGAAAAGGAGGAGACAATAGCCACAACATTGCCAATGAGCAGGTGAGAGGGGTTAAGATCAGTGGGTTAACTGAGTTGACAGTGGGTGGATTGTCCATCATGTATATGTGGAGTGCAGAAGTAGTATGCATGCAAGTGGAGACTAGATTTTGTGGAAGGAAGGGGAGTAGTTTTCATCTGTATGTCACAACAGTGAAAAAATCATGAAAAATTCATGCTATGACTGACTCATTAGTTTGCAACTAGAATGTATGATTTTCTGAGAGTGCTTTGGCATTCTGATAGAGTCAATGCACACAAAATAAAATTTACAATGTGTCTCAAAGAGAAGACTTTTAAAAATTATGTTATTAAAACAAATATTTTCATTTATTAAACATCTTCCAAGACTGAATGAGAAGAAAAAAGATGCTGAAGATTTAAGATAGCAAAAGGCTGAGAAAGATAAAAAATAATGATGTAGGTGGGAAAAATATACTTGCAGTAGGCTTTCCAGAAATTTCTGAATGGCCACCCAATATTTAAGGTCATATGTTTAAAGAAGGGTCACTCAGCACACTGGTGAAATTATCTCCAGAAATGGCACCTGCTCAGGTGAAGAGCTTAGGCATGGAACAGATGACTGTTGGATTGAACTAAGGTCAACATTTTGTTTTGATTCATATCATGGAAGCAGTAGGGCAAGGGAGTAAAGATAATTTGAGAGGAGGAGATTTGGGGCTGTCCCATGAAATCTAATTCGGATCGGCAGCAGCATGAAGAGACAAGATTCAGCTCGGTTCAGTTCAGTCACTCAGTTGTGTCCGACTTTTTATGACCCCATGGACTGCAGCACACCAGGCTTCCCTGTCCATCACCAACTCTCTGATCTTACTGAAACTCATATCCATTGAGTTAGTGATGCCATCCAATCATCTCATCCTCTGTCCCCTTCTCCTGCCTTCAATCTTTCCCAGCATCAGGGTCTTTTCCAATGAGTCGGTTCTTCACATCAGGTGGCCAAAGTATGGGAGTTTCAGCTTCACTATCAGTCCTTTTAAAAATGGAAGTAACAATGGATAGGAGATGCCTGTGCGGTAGGAGAATCATTTCCAAAGTGGTTTCATAAGTGAACTCAGGGATGGAAACCACCTCTTATTTATGCCAATGAAACAGCAAATTATTGAGTGACAAAAGATGGTAAACATACAGTGAATTGTGGACTTTTATAAAAACTCCTTGCTAAGATGCAAAGAATTCAAAGTGACTTAATAGTACAGTTGGTTAAGGAAGGTGTTTTCCAAAAGAGTGTTGCTCATATGTTTAACTAGGAAAAACTAAGACAAACTGCTTTCCATTCAGGCAAAGAGAGGAACAGGGAAGATCTGATGTTGTGTATCAGTGTACATCTGCTGTGATAACTGGAAACCTTTAGCTTTGAATCTAAGCAGTACTACATATATTTCTCTTACACTGAGTAACTCCAGAAATAAAAAGGTTAAATATTCAGCATGGCTCACTTTTTCATCTTGTTCTGAACTTGGCAAAACTTTGCAAAATTCAGAGCTCCTGTGGAATTCTCAAGGGCACTGGAACCTTGGCCCAGATGCATGAGCAAAATTGGAAATGGCCCCTTTGTCCTTTGATCACATAAATCCAAACCAAATAAGGACCAAGCTGGAACAGACTGGATGTGCAAATTTCCAAGGAGAGACCACAACATGCATAGAACCATACCACTTCAGCATTTCCCCCATTCCTCAAAAGTAGGAAGCCTGATAAATCAGTGGTGGTTCTACTCAGTCCAAGTCATGGTCTTTCCATGTAACCATGATTATGTTTTAATTAAAGAAAAGTTTTGGGAGCTTAGCTTTTGGAGTAAAAGACTTTAGGAATTGTGAGGTCTTTATAAAGTATCAAATCAAAAAGGCAAGACTTTTTTTTTCTAATGAATTCTTTTTTTAATCTTTTTATTTTATTTTTAATTAATTTATTTTAATCGGAGGCTAATTACTTTACAATATTGTAGTGGCTAATGTGGAGCTATTTATCTCTGGGTAAGGACAGTTGAAACTCACTTTTATTTATCTAAAGTTGTATGAAATCACATCTAAGTAATTATTCCTCTCTCTAATGGTCACTACCTCAACTTCCAACAATGTGTTTAATATGCTGTTAGCTTTCTATTCCTTGATTCCTATTTCACTACCACCACAATTTACCTCTCCTTACAGAAGGAAATGGTAACCCACTCCAGTATTCTTGCCTGGAGAATCACGTGGACAGAGAAGCCTGGTAGGCTACAGTCCACAGGGTCGCAAAGAGTCGGACACGACTGAGCGACTTTACTTTCACAGTTAAAAATTTTCAATAGTTCTCATTGCTATAGAAAATAATACAAAATCTTTTTAGCCTAGTATTAAAGGATAACCCATTGACTCAAAATCTATAACAATATTTACAATGTGTATGCGGTGTTCTAAGAAATGCTATGATGGGTGAGATAGGTAAAGTCTCTGTGTTTACATTATAAGAGGAACAGGAGGAATGGAGAACATTTCAATAACATTAAAGTCTTATTTGTTGTTGTTGTTTAATCACTAAGTNACTGACTCATTAGTTTGCAACTAGAATGTATGATTTTCTGAGAGTGCTTTGGCATTCTGATAGAGTCAATGCACACAAAATAAAATTTACAATGTGTCTCAAAGAGAAGACTTTTAAAAATTATGTTATTAAAACAAATATTTTCATTTATTAAACATCTTCCAAGACTGAATGAGAAGAAAAAAGATGCTGAAGATTTAAGATAGCAAAAGGCTGAGAAAGATAAAAAATAATGATGTAGGTGGGAAAAATATACTTGCAGTAGGCTTTCCAGAAATTTCTGAATGGCCACCCAATATTTAAGGTCATATGTTTAAAGAAGGGTCACTCAGCACACTGGTGAAATTATCTCCAGAAATGGCACCTGCTCAGGTGAAGAGCTTAGGCATGGAACAGATGACTGTTGGATTGAACTAAGGTCAACATTTTGTTTTGATTCATATCATGGAAGAAGTAGGGCAAGGGAGTAAAGATAATTTGAGAGGAGGAGATTTGGGGCTGTCCCATGAAATCTAATTCGGATCAGCAGCAGCATGAAGAGACAAGATTCAGCTCGGTTCAGTTCAGTCACTCAGTTGTGTCCGACTTTTTATGACCCCATGGACTGCAGCACACCAGGCTTCCCTGTCCATCACCAACTCTCTGATCTTACTGAAACTCATATCCATTGAGTTAGTGATGCCATCCAATCATCTCATCCTCTGTCCCCTTCTCCTGCCTTCAATCTTTCCCAGCATCAGGGTCTTTTCCAATGAGTCGGTTCTTCACATCAGGTGGCCAAAGTATGGGAGTTTCAGCTTCACTATCAGTCCTTTTAAAAATGGAAGTAACAATGGATAGGAGATGCCTGTGCGGTAGGAGAATCATTTCCAAAGTGGTTTCATAAGTGAACTCAGGGATGGAAACCACCTCTTATTTATGCCAATGAAACAGCAAATTATTGAGTGACAAAAGATGGTAAACATACAGTGAATTGTGGACTTTTATAAAAACTCCTTGCTAAGATGCAAAGAATTCAAAGTGACTTAATAGTACAGTTGGTTAAGGAAGGTGTTTTCCAAAAGAGTGTTGCTCATATGTTTAACTAGGAAAAACTAAGACAAACTGCTTTCCATTCAGGCAAAGAGAGGAACAGGGAAGATCTGATGTTGTGTATCAGTGTACATCTGCTGTGATAACTGGAAACCTTTAGCTTTGAATCTAAGCAGTACTACATATATTTCTCTTACACTGAGTAACTCCAGAAATAAAAAGGTTAAATATTCAGCATGGCTCACTTTTTCATCTTGTTCTGAACTTGGCAAAACTTTGCAAAATTCAGAGCTCCTGTGGAATTCTCAAGGGCACTGGAACCTTGGCCCAGATGCATGAGCAAAATTGGAAATGGCCCCTTTGTCCTTTGATCACATAAATCCAAACCAAATAAGGACCAAGCTGGAACAGACTGGATGTGCAAATTTCCAAGGAGAGACCACAACATGCATAGAACCATACCACTTCAGCATTTCCCCCATTCCTCAAAAGTAGGAAGCCTGATAAATCAGTGGTGGTTCTACTCAGTCCAAGTCATGGTCTTTCCATGTAACCATGATTATGTTTTAATTAAAGAAAAGTTTTGGGAGCTTAGCTTTTGGAGTAAAAGACTTTAGGAATTGTGAGGTCTTTATAAAGTATCAAATCAAAAAGGCAAGACTTTTTTTTTCTAATGAATTCTTTTTTTAATCTTTTTATTTTATTTTTAATTAATTTATTTTAATCGGAGGCTAATTACTTTACAATATTGTAGTGGCTAATGTGGAGCTATTTATCTCTGGGTAAGGACAGTTGAAACTCACTTTTATTTATCTAAAGTTGTATGAAATCACATCTAAGTAATTATTCCTCTCTCTAATGGTCACTACCTCAACTTCCAACAATGTGTTTAATATGCTGTTAGCTTTCTATTCCTTGATTCCTATTTCACTACCACCACAATTTACCTCTCCTTACAGAAGGAAATGGTAACCCACTCCAGTATTCTTGCCTGGAGAATCACGTGGACAGAGAAGCCTGGTAGGCTACAGTCCACAGGGTCGCAAAGAGTCGGACACGACTGAGCGACTTTACTTTCACAGTTAAAAATTTTCAATAGTTCTCATTGCTATAGAAAATAATACAAAATCTTTTTAGCCTAGTATTAAAGGATAACCCATTGACTCAAAATCTATAACAATATTTACAATGTGTATGCGGTGTTCTAAGAAATGCTATGATGGGTGAGATAGGTAAAGTCTCTGTGTTTACATTATAAGAGGAACAGGAGGAATGGAGAACATTTCAATAACATTAAAGTCTTATTTGTTGTTGTTGTTTAATCACTAAGTCGTGTCTGACTCTTTTGTGACCCCATGAACTGTAGCCCACCAGGCTCTTCTGTCCATGGGATTTTGCAGGCAAGAATACTGGAGCAGATTGCCATTTTCTTCTCCAGGGCATCTTCCTGTCCCAAGGATCAGACACACATCTCCCGCACTGGCAGGTGGATTCCTTACCTCTTGTACTACCAGGAAAGCCCTAGGGTTCTATAGCACCATTAGAAAGGGGTAATGCATGTCATCTCATTTAATCTTTAAAACAATCTCATAAAAAAGAGACAATCTCATCTCCATTTTACAGTTAAGAAAATTGAGGCTCAGATTAAATAACTTGCCAATTTTTACTCAATCAGCAGGAGATGTGGCCACTGTGAATATATTGCAACTTGGCTTCATAGACCTTAACCACTAAGTCTATTCCTTCCAGTACAAGTCTTTTAAGTCTATTCCTTCCTGAATACCTGATTGCATTCAGGTATGTGCAAAATTTCACCTTTACTATTTGCAACATCAAACAAAAATGTGCCCAGAATAAAGAAATGTTAATGTTTTGAATATCAATAACCTCAGATATGCAGATGACACCACCCTTATGGCAGAAAGTGAAGAGGAACTAAAAAGNCCTGAAATCAAAAAAGTTTTGATTTTTTTGCTTTGCCTTTCCATATTGGCAAAGAGTTCATCTAAAGAACAGTAAAATTTTGGTATGAAAAATGGATATCTTTTTTTTTAGATTTTACATATAAATGATACTCTATATTTGTCTTTGTCTAGTTTATTTCACTTAGTATGATAATCTCTGGGTCCCTCATGTTGTTACAAAAGGCATTATTTCATTTTTTATGGCTGAGTGATATTCTACTATATAAATATACCATTGTATAAATAAATAAACCATTGTATAAACATTCAATTGTATAAATGCATATCTTCTCCATTCATCTGTCAGTGAACACAGGCTGCTTCCATGTCATGGCTATTGTAAATAGTGATGCAGTGCACACTGGGGGTGCCTGTATCTTTTCAAATAATGGTTTTCTCCAGATATATGCCCAGAAGTGGGATTTCAGGATCATATGGGAGCTCTAGTTTTAGTTTTTAAAGGAACCTCCATACAATTCACCATATTGGCTATACCAATTTACACTTCCACCAGCAATATAAGAGAGCTCCCTTTTCTCCACATTCTCTCCAGCATTTATCTGTTGTAGACTTTTTTATGCTGGGCATTCTGACCGGTGTGAGGTGATACCTCTGAACTTACATATAAAACAGAAATAGACCCACAGACATAGAAAGCAAACTGGATTGTCAAAAGTGGAAAGGGCATGGGAGGGATAAATTAGGAATTGGAGATTTACACATACATGATACTATGTATAAAATAGATAACCAACAAGGACATACTGTATAGCACAGAAAACTATATTCAATAGTTTGTAACTGATAAAGAATAAATAGACATATATATGTATAACTGAATCTCTTGGCTGAACAACGGAAACTAATACCACATTGCAAATCAAGTATACTTCACAGGGAGCTCAGCTTGGTGCTCTGTGATGACCTAGAGGTGTGGGATGGGGGTTGGTGGTCCACGAGGGACGAGATATATGTATGCACATAGCTGATGGACTTCATTGTGTAGAAGAAACTAGCACAACACTATAAAGCAATTATACTCCAATTTAAAAAAATAGAAAAGGACAAAAAAGTTTTGAAAAAAATGGGGGCAACTCTTCCATTTAAGGACCTGCCCATGTGCTTCGCTAGGTCTTCTTCATATTGTTTGTCCTCATGCTTTCTTTGTTTAAACACCTTGGCTCAGAAATAAATCTCCTGTAATTTTTCTTATTACTGACCAATTTTAATATTCTGTCCCCATATTTTCTACTTTCTCTAGCACGCCAGAATCCTTTGTGGTCTGAGTTTAACAGAGTAAAGTTTTTCTCCTTTTCTCTACAAAACTTCAGTTCTCATTATTCCATTTCTCTCCCCTCTCCATTTACCACCTGCCTAGATAAAAACCAAAGGAAACCCCAGGCAAGATTTTTTTTTCCTATATATATCATGGTATCATTTCTAAAACTGTTGACACTCAATACATTTTAATCTATCAACCATATCCTATCCAAGTATACATAAGTGATTTTTAGTAGGAGTAACTTATTTGGGTTCCCCTTATAAAAGCCAGACTTCGTTTATTCAGCAATACCTATCTATTATATGCTAGGTAGTATTTTAAGTACTGTAGATTTAACAGTAAAGGAACTGAGAGAAACCACATAAAGCAAACAACAAAAGCTCTAAATATTACAACAAGTCATAGTAATGGAATCTCTTATAGTTTACCAAGATGACATGATTTTGCTATACTCATGAATCCTGGGGAATTAATAGTTTATGCCTACAACTGAAAAAGCATATACATCCCTTGAAGTTCATTCCTCTTGTAGCTGCCAGTAAAAAACTAGTAGCAAAACAGAGGCACTTGATGTAGGGGACAGAATGCACTGTTTAGAGTGGAGAGTATTCAGAAGGTTTAGTAGGATGCTTCTGAAATATTATACTAAAACTGTCTACTTATGAGAGTTATTTATTTGAACTTGATCAACAACAAACCAAGAGTTTGCTTTCCTCATCTGTAAAGGGACAACTTTGGAGTAGATTATAATAATAATAATTTAAAATTATAAATTGTTTCACTAATTACAGAGCATCTTCACATTCATTCAGTTCAGTTCAGTTCATTTGCTCAGTCATGTCTGACTCTTTGAGACACCATGGACTGCAGCATGCCAGGCCTCCCTGTCCATCACCAACTCTCAGAGTTTACACCAACTCATGTCCATTGAGTTGATGATGCCATCCAACCATCTCATCCTCTGTCTTCCCCTTCTCCTCCTACCTTCAACATTTCCCAGCATCAGGGTCTTTTCAAATGACTCAGGTGGCCAAAATATTGGACTTTCAGCTTCAACATCAGCCCTTTCAATGAATATTCAGGACTGATTTCCTTTAGGATGGACTGGTTGGATCTTGTAGTCCAAGGGATTCTCAAGAGTCTTTTCCAATGCCACAGTTCAAAAGCATCAATTCTTCGGTGCTCAGTTTTCTTTATAGTCCAACTCTCACATCCATGCATGACTACTGGAAAAACCATAGCCTTGACTAGACAGACCTTTGTGGGAAAAGTAATGTCTCTGCTTTTTAATATGTCGTCTAAGTTGGTCATAACTTTTCTTCCAAGCATGACATTCATTACCTTCTTGCATTTCCACAATAAAATGTGATGTTAGAAAACCAGAAACTGAATTTCTATTGTATATATGCAGAAAATGAAACTCAGAAAATACACTAAAGGTCACATTGGTAGGAACTGCTGAAACCAGAACCCAAATCCAGGTTTTCTGACTCCTGATCCACTACTTTCATTTTTCACTACTAAATTATCTAGAAGCTACAAAAACATATGAATTTTTAGGTTTTACACCTTCAGTATATTCTAGAAACACACTTTTTTTAACTTAAAAATCAAATAAATATTTATCAAATGAAAGACTCTTAGATAATTGTCCTAACTGTCACATTTTTTTCAGACTTGTATGAGGACCATTGAAGATTACAACTGGAGGAACCCCAATCTAGAAAGACTTCGAGGAGTACTTCAGGGAGTAATTTATGTGAAGAGGTGAAGGGGCAGGGAATGATAGAGGTCAAAAGCAATCTTCCCTACTCACAAACAGATAACACAGATAACACAGCGAAAGACAGAAAGGGAATTCATCAAATACATGTCAAAATGTGGACCTCATTCTATAACAAATTTCCTAATGGCTTTGAAACCTAAACTATTGATATAGTTTTCCCTTTTTATAATAGAGCATTTAATTGCCCACTTGCAATCACTAATTCTACTCCTGGTAGCTCAGCTGGTAAAGAATCCATCTGCAATGCAGGATTCAAGAAAGGAGCATCTCAAAATAGTAACAAATAGTAACTCTCTGTCAATTAGCAGACTTGGTTTCTGTGGAGGTTAAGTTCTGGACTGAATATCTCCTGCCTACACCATATATTCCTTTTAGGAAAAAGAAAAAAGAAAGTAATATTTCCAACTACCTGTCACTTGAACCACAGAAGTTTTCCTACTTACAAAGGAAGTGATACCTATTTCAACAGGAAACTCTATGCATCATCAAAATTAGATCTCAGTTTATAGAGTTCTGGGCAAACTGTCTCACCTTGAAACATCCTACCATTCATCACTACCACTGTTGATGGTCACACATTAATTCTTGGACTTGCAGTCATTGGATATATAATCTCTTATTTTGGTGGCATCAAAGATTTCTTTTATTGTTTTATCATTGCTGTAGAACTGTAAGACTTTCACTCAAAATAGACATTGACCACTTACTTATTGGTCAGTCCAACTACAAGAAGCAATTCTGGCTGCTATCCTCTTCATATTGATCCAAGCCCACATAGCCCATCTAAACCAATGACTGCTGCTCCATGTCACACTAAGAGAGTGTGGGATGGAATATTTTCTAAGGTTGGCAATAAGACTAAGTTTCAGAGTCTCCAGGTGAACTTCGAAATCAAAGACCTTATAATCAGTAGCTCTCTTTCAACCCCTGCCAGCCTCCAAACAATTCCATCCTCTAAGACCCTATCACTTTCTTCAACTACATGGCTCAGGCTTTCACAGAACATAAGGAAGTAATATGATTTCCAACATCTATTGCCTTCTGCCCTGAAATATTTCTGAGAATATTTATTTTGTTTATTCCAGAAAATAAAAACCAGGGGATGGAGAAAGAAATTAGAGACAACAGGACAAATACAAATGTATAACGTTGTGTAATATCCTACCACACAAGCAAAGAGAAGACAATGAAATCAATCACCAATTATACTTTTTTATTTTGATCACCTCCGCTTTACCCCATTAGTAAGGGAAGGGTTCCTGCCCTAGGGTTATGAAAGAACTAAACACACAACATCTGACATGAGACTAATGGGACAGACAGCAGTTTATATACTAAAGCACAAGAGAAGACATAATGTTCTAAGCAGGATGACATGGAGGGCTGCACTCAGGAAGTGAGTGAACAAGCAAGATCTGTGGGAGGCAAACTTTATAGTAACAAAAGAATGGAGTAAACTCTGCTCATCATGGAAAGATGTGATTGGCTTATTTGAATAATTTGACACCCTGGCAGGGAGAGGCTTAATGCAATAGAACTGGTGTCTTACAAGAAGAGGAAGAGAAAATGGAGCACTCTCTCTCCCTCACCATCTCTTTTCTTTTCTCCTAGTTTCCCCCCGAAACATTTGCACAAAGGAAAGGCCATTGCAAGGATACAGTAGGAAGCTAATTAGCTGCAAACCAAGAAGAGAGGTAACTTATTTACAAAACATAAACAGATTCATAGACTTAGAGAACATGAACTATGTTTACCAAGGTGGAAAGGGGGAGTTGTTGATTGGGAATTGGGGATTGACATGTACACATTGCTATATTTAAAATAAATAACCAGCAAGGTCCAACAAGGGGATGCTGCTCATATTCCTAAATAACCTAAATGGGAAAAGAATTTGTAAAAGAACAGATATATGTATATTTATAACTGAGTCACTTTGCTGTACACCTAAAACTAATGCAACATTGTTAATCAACTAAACTCAAGATAAAATAATTTTTAAAAAACTTTCCATTAGGTTTAGAAGAGGAGTCTGTTTATAAGGAGATATGACGATTGGAGACAAAGCTTTTATCTCTTTCAGATATAGTGCAATGTAAGAGAGACAACAAATCTATTTGTTTTAATAAGAAGCCTCTTGGCTAAGCCATCACTTTGCCTAATCTACCCAGGAGGTACTTTTTTTAAAGTATTACTCAGTCAACAAACAAACAAACAGTGGCTCCTCTTCCTGCTTCTGTGTTATATGGAGAAACAAGATTATGTCAGCAAGTTGAAGCACTACATAAAAAAGGGTCAAAACCATAGGCTTTTGTTATAGCTAAGGACATGATCCACTAAAGCTTATATAAGTGTGGTAACCATTTGGACTCAAAGTACAGAGTCAGAAAGATTTCTCAATTTTACCTAGTTATAAGTCTGAAGCTGATCAGTTCTATGAAGACCTAGAAGACCTCCTAGAAATAACACCAAAAAAGATGTTCTATTCATCTGGGGATTGGAAAGTGAAAGTAGGAAGACAAGAGATACCTGGAGTAACAGGCAAGTTTGGCCTTGGAGAACAAAATGAAGCAGGGCAAAGGCTAACTGAATTCTGCCAAGAGAACACACTGGTCATAGCAAATATCATTTTAAATAACACAAGAGACAACTTTACACATGAACATCACCAGATGGATAATATTGAAATCAAAAGGATTATAGTCTTTGCAGCCAAAGATGGAGAGGCTGTATACTGTCAGCAAAAACAAGACCTGGAGCTGACTGTGGCTCAGATCATCAGCTTCTCATAGCAAAATTCAGGCTTAAACTAAGAAAGTGGAGAGAACCACTAAGTCAGCCAGGTATGAGTTTTATCAAATCCCCTATGAATATGAATATGCAGTGGAAGTAACAAATAGATTCAAGAGATTAGATCTAGTAAACAGTGCACCTGAACTATGGATGAGGGTTCATAATATTGTACAGGAGGCATCAAACAAAACCAACCCAAAGAAAAGTAAGAAGGCAAAGAGGGTTATCTGAGGAGGCTTTAAAAATAGCTAAAGAAAGAAGAGAAATTAAAAGCAAGGGAGAAAGGAAAAGGTACATTCAACTAAACACAGATTTCCAAAAAAACAGCACAGAGAGACAAAAAGGCCTTCTTCAATGAACAGTGCATACAACTAGAAGAAAACAACAGAAGGGGAAAGACTAGAGATCTCTTCAGGAACATTGGAAATATCAAGGGAATATTTTGCCCAAAGATAGGCACAATAAAGGACAGAAATAGTTGAGACCTAGGAGACACTAAAGAGATCAAGGAGAGATGGGAAGAAAACATGGAAGAGCCATACAAAAAAGATCTTAATGAACCAGATTTCTACCTCGGTGTGGTCAGTCACCCAGAGCCAGACATTCTGGAGTGTGAAGTCCAGTGGTCCTTAGGAAGCACTGTTGTTAGTAAAGCTAGTGGATGTGATGGAATTCCAATAGAGCTATTCAAAACCCTAAAGAATGATGCCATCAAGGTGTTTCAGTCAATATGTCAGCAAATCTGAAAGACCTGGCAGCCATAGGACTGGGAAAAGTCAACCCTCATCCTAATTCCCAAGAAGGATAGTACTAAAGAATGTTCTAACTATCCAACAATTGCATTAATATCCCAAGTTAGTAAGGTCATGCTTAAAATCTTGCATGCCAAACTTCAGCATTATGCAATCCAAGACCTTCCAGATGTCCAAGTCGGGCTTAGAAAAGACAGAAGAACCAGAGATGAAATTTCCAACATTTTCTGGATCATAGAGAAAGCAAGGGAATTCTAGAAAGTCATCGAACTGTGTTTCATCAACTACACTAAAGCCTTTGACTGTGTGGCTCATAACAAACTGAAGAAAGCTCTCAAAGAGATGGGAATACCAGAACGTCTTACCTGTCTCCTGAAAAACCTGTATGCAGGTCAAGAAGCAACAGTTAGAACCCTTATAGAATGACTGATGGTTCAAGGTTGAAAAAGGAGTATGACAAGGCTGTCTGCTGTCACTCTGTTTGTTTAACCTATATGCTGAGCACATCATGAGAAATGCAGGGCTGGAATCAAGATGGGGGGAGAAACGTCAACAACCTCAGATATGCCGATGAAACCACTCTCATGGCAGAAAGTGAAGAGGAATTAAAGAGCCTCCTGATGAGGGTGAAGGAGGAGAGTGAAAGTGTCAGCTTAAAACTAAACATTAAAAAAACTAAGATCGTAGCATTCGGCCCCATTAGTTCATGGCAAATAGAGGGGGAAAAGGTGGATGTAGTGACAGATTTCCTCTTCTTGGGCTCTAAAATCACTGAGGATGGTGACTGCAGCCATGAAATTAGAATATGATTGCTTCTTGGCAGGAAAGCTACGACAAACCTAGATATTGTGTTGAAAAGCAGAGACATTACTCCGCCAGCAAAGGTCCATATAGTCGAAGAAGGCTATGGTCTTCCCAGTGGTCACATAAGATTGTGAGAGCTAGACTGTAACGAAGGCAGAGTGCCAAAGAATTGATGCCTTCAAACTGTGGTGCTGGAGAAGACTCCTGAAAGTCTCTTGGACATCAAGGAGATCAAACCAATCAATCTTAAGGGAAATCTACTCTGAATACTCATTGAAAAGACTGATGCTGAAACTGAAACTCCAGTATTTTGATCATCTGATGTGACCAGCCGAGTCATTGGAGAAGTCCCTGTTGATGGCAAAGGTTGAGGGCAGAAGAGGAAGAGTGTGTCAGAGGACAAAATGGCTGGATGGCATCCCCGATGCAATGGACCTGAACTTGGGAAGACTTCGGGAGGTGGTGAGGGACAGGGAGGCCTGGCATGCTGCAGTCTATGGGGTTGCGAGGAGTCAGACATAACTGGGCACCTGAACTACAACAATGAATCCCTGGAGAAGGGGATGACTACTCACTCCAATATTCTTGTCTGGAGAATTCCATGGACAGAGGAGCCTGGTGGGCTACTGTCCATGAGGTCCCAAAGAGTTGGACAGGACTGTGCAACTAACACACATGAATTACAGGAATGTTTGCCCTCACTGAAGAATAGAAATTCATTGCTACATCTTGACTGGAGAAGAGGTAGATAGAAGGCATATCCCAGGCAGGATTTAGAATCAGGCAGACAACATATATTTATTAAGTGCTTATTAGATTCTCGGTAACCCATGGGGAGTATTTATCCTTGGCATCCTTCCTTTTTTAAGAAAATGTTCTCATTCTCTCTAACGTAACTTGAAATGCCCAGTGCTCCCTTGCTGACCCAAGGATCCCCCAAGGCTCCTATCATTTCACTTCTTTGATGATTATTTTAATTGTAACAAAGAATTCCATAAAATCAGCATATTGAAACATGACCCTCTTAAACAACAAACTTGGGGAAATGGATTTGCAAAAATATTAATAAAGTAAAAGTAGAAAGAATTGATACATGTAAAACACAATTGATTAAAAAATACTGAGTCTTAGTAGTCAAAATAAATAAAGTTTGTACACAAACCCATGTGTGCACACAAACAGACATATACATACACACCATGTTAAAAGTCTAGACTATTTGAATAGTTACTAAAATAAGTAAAAAAATAAATAAATGAAACAAGGCAACAATGTGATGCTGGTATTTCATTTTTCACCCTATTAGCAAAGTTTTATTTTATTGCTTTTGTCTGTTTTTATAGAGTATTCAATGTAGAAGTTATGATAAACATGAATTCTGACACATTGCTTGAGAATGTACATATTGACATAATTCTTCTGAGAAATAGAAGCCACATGACAGTTGGCATAAAACAAACATAATTGTTGCAATAATAACATTTTTGAGATGGTATTTTAGGTAATAATCAGAAATTTAAAGTTTATATACAAAAATATTTCAGATTACACTGATTAAAAAAACACAATAACAGCAAATTGAAATGAATGACATCCAAAAGTGAGGAAATGGCATGTGTAAGTAAGACTATTCTGCACATATTTTTATTTTTTTTTTTTCATCTCAGGTGTACATGAGTTCCCAATCTTGAACCACCCCCCACCTCCCACTCCACATCAACTCTCTGGATCATCCTGCACATATTTTAATAACTATTAATTTTAAAGTTTATTAATAGTTAAAAAACTGTACTTAAAATACTATCTCAACTCTGAAAATAATATCTGAAGATCTTGAGTGGTCTAAAAATATAAACTTTAAAATCTTGGTATCAGTTGCCCTCTAGGGTTATGGGAATTTTTTCTGCTTCTTAATACTTTTTAAATCTCCCATGTCGACAATTCCCTCCAAAAAACTGTTCTTTGAACCAACTCCCATTTTTCTACTTGGCAGTACCTTCCTCCAAGGCAATAGACAATAATTAATAGTCAGCATTGCCAGCACCACCTCTTATGGGCAATAAATTAACTATTCAACTTAAATTTTTGGAAAACACTTGGTTGAAGCTCCTAGTGTCTCCTCTTTGCTCTTTTACATTTCACAACCTTTTCTTATAGACTAATGCAAAAACTTACGAAGTTATCTCAACACCCAGTTTTATTTTTTCTTTCAACTGACTTCAAAATGACTTTCTTATTAGTACTCTTCAATTATAGATACTGTCATTGTGGTTATTATAAAATTAAGAAATATACATACACATACATATACTTTATATATATATATATATATACACATACACACATATACATAAAGAGCTCTTAAAATATAAAAATATAAGCAGAGATATAAGGAGAGAGGAAAAGAATTTTATAGGAAATTTATAATTAAACAAATGCACATATATACAGATATATCCATACAGAGGTCCATGAACATTTATAAAGTAAAATGTTTTTCCTTGTAAGTTCTACAAGAAATCCAGGTTAAAGGAATATGGTATTTTCCCTACTCACTGACGAAACTGGAAGAAAAAGAAACTAATAGTAAAATAGGTTGTGATCATTAAATCAGTGTTTCCCCATCAGTAAATTCCTCTATTTAGATTGGTTCATCTGTGGCCTCACCTGGACTCAGGGAAGAGATCAGATGATCTTGATAAAAAGGAAAAAATATAATTGGACATATAGAAAAAATCCAATTTTCTGAAATAAGTGAGTTGTTTTTCATGGAAAAATTATGGTTGAAAAGTTTGTTGACACTAAACAAAAATATGTAACATCTCAGCACTATCTTTTAGGTCTTTCTACTGGAGAATTAATATTAAAGTTTACACAGTTTGGAAACAATAGAAATTCAAAACTCTAAGTTGGTGTCTTTAAAGATTAAATAAGTATTTCTTGGTGAAAATTTTCTCCCAGTTTTAAGTATTTATGTGAGTATATGCTTATATTTGGAGATGACATAAAATACACTTTTTATACTGTTTTTAAAAGTGCAAAAGACTGTATAAGAGAAATCCGTGCACATGAACATTGAGAGACAAAAAAGAGCAACTCAATTGTAATAAAGGAAAGCAATTTCAATGTTAATCAAAACATTAACATCGATTAATGTTAATCAGTGATGGCTCAGATGGTAAAGAATCTGCTTGCAATGTAGGAGACCTGGTTCAACCCCTGAATTAGGAAGATCCCTTGGAGAAGGGAATGGGAGCCTACTCCAGTATTCTTGCCTGGAGAATTCCATGGACAGGTACAACAAAGAGTATGTCATGTATTTCCCAAAGAACTTTATTTTCATTCTGGGCACATAAAAATGCTATATTTTTCAGTCTTTGTGCCATTTAGGAGGGATGTGTAATTAAGTTCCATCTAAAATGTGGGGAAATTTGTGTACATTCATTTCAGTAATGGTCCTGAATGCTTCCTTTCTGTTCCTGCAGCCATCTTTTCTTTCCCTCTCTCTTTCTCTCTCTCCCTCTTCTCTGTCTTTGCCTTTCTATTTTCTTACTCTGGCTCTCTCTCAAGCACATGCACACACATTTACAACGGTGGCTACCGTTCAGTGGTAATAATGGAATTAGATAGGATGCCAAAGCATAAATTTTGATTTAATAAAGATGTTTTTTTCAAAAATGGGTAGTGGATATGTGGGCATTTTTATCTCTCTCATCTTATTTTATATACATTTTATTTTAAATTTTTATTTACTTAGTATTTCATACTTTTAGAGAAGAATAATTTAAAAACTGTCCAATTATTGCAAAATGGGAAAAAAAGAGTTTCCAGTTAGTAATTTCTCCAGAAGAATTTGGCAATGAGAAAGGCAGACATTCTGAAGAACTCTACTATGAAGTCAATAGAAATTGCAACAGAATTATTTTGGAAAAACAAAAACATATTAATCAAAAGTCAATTGAAATAATTAATTTTATTTATAATTTGTCCCAAACTGAGGAATCTGCCTAACTGAGATATAGTTCTCAAATGGAGAAATGTAAGCAGGAGTTCCCTGAGTTTGAAGTTTCTTACAAAACTTATTTGGCAGAAGATGATTGGAGTATACTTTTTCTTAGAAGTTTTAAGAATAAAATAATAATAAAATAGGAGCAGATAGAATAATAAAATAATAAAGTGAGCCCTTAGAATTTCTAGATGAAGATTTTCAATGTTGTCTACATACTAGAGTCATCTAGGCAGTTATATAAAAAATTCCAATGCTCAAGCTGCATCAAAGACATATTAAATCAGAAGATCTGGGGGTGGGACCTAGGCATTAGTGCTTTTAAAGATCACCAGATGATTTCACTGTTCAACAAACATTAACTCCCATCTTTTCACCGCTGAATAGTCTGAAGTTGCAAGAAACTAACTGCATTATGTGAGGTCCCATTTCTTACTTGTTCTTTGTCTCATTCAGTTTTCTCTCTTCCTTTTTTATAAAATGTTGTTGTTTCCCTATGTTTTAAACAGTTATTTATACCACTTGAGGTTCTCTTGGCCTCACCTGTCTCTTACTCTGGCCACCTAGCATCATGCCAGTACAATCTGATGATACCCCGCCTCAGATCATTGACCTTCTGCCTAACAGCATGTTAATAACACAGTAGTAAACACCTTACAAAAGCTCTTGATGTTCAAATAGATGCAGTCTTAAAATGCTGAAAAGTCATTATCCCATGGGATAAAACTATGACTACTGAGGAATGTAAACTGATGGATTTGCTTTCCATTTTTATTCCCTTGAGATAATCTTGAGATGCATTTAAATGTGCCCTTAAGCAAATGTGGGAGTTCCAACAACTAGACACTTGTGGCAGTGGTCCTCTTCATAATGAACCTTTGCTCTGCTCTTCCTCCTTCCCTGGTGACCCAGCCTTTTCTTCATCTCCTTGAGTCTCACTCCTTGATAAAACATTAGGTCTTAAGCCTTTGGTTGAAGTTCTACTTTCTAAAGAATCTACGTGAAGATATTACTTTTCTTCTGTTATCTAATCTTAATTTCATGGTCAATGCCCAATTCTCATGGTCTAGAGGCTTTGGAAAAGACTGATGCTGGGAGGGATTGGGGGCAGGAGGAGAAGGGGACGACAGAGGATTGAGATGGCTGGATAGCATCACTGACTCGATGGGCGTGAGTCTGAGTGAACTCCAGGAGTTGGTGATGGACAGGGAGGCCTGGTGTGCTGCATTTCATGGGGTCGCAAAGAGTCGGACACGACTGAGTGGCTGAACTGAGAGGCTTTAATGCTTTAATCATCTCATCACTGTTATCATTAAAACATCAGTGTCACCATACCATCAATCTATGCTCTTCATGTATTTGCTCTTCTCAAAAGTCTCAGCAGAGCCAGTGAGTGCAATATATTTGGTGCTCTGACATCCTTCCATACTCCTTCTCTCAAGAAGGTAGAGAGTAGACAAATGTTAATAGAAAGTAGAAAGTACCCAGAAAAAACAGGACATCACAGAGAAAAACAAACTGATTAAAAGATGAAAGGAGACTGAGATGAAGAATAGGATGAAGAAAAACTTGGAATGAGAGAAAGAGTGGTTCTCTCACTATCCAGTTCAGTTCAGTCGCTCAGTTGTGTCTGACTCTTTGCAACCCCATGAATCGCAGCACGCCAGGCCTCCCTGTCTATCACCAGCTCCTGGAGTTCACTCAGACTCACGCCCATCGAGTCAGTGATGCCATCCAGCCATCTCATCCTCTGTCGTCCCCTTCTCCTCCTGCCCCCAATCCCTCCCAGCATCAGAGTCTTTTCCAAGGAGTCAACTCTTCGCATGAGGTGGCCAAAGTACTGGAGCTTCAGCTTTAGCATCATTCCTTCCAAAGAACACCCAGGGCTGATCTCCTTTAGAATGGACTGACTGGATCTCCTTACAGTCCAAGGGACCCTCAAGAGTCTTCTCCAACACCACAGTTCAAAAGCATAATTTCTTCGGTGCTCAGCCTTCTTCACAGTCCAACTCTCACACCCATACATGACCACTGGAAAAACCATAGCCTTGACTAGATGGACCTTTGTTGGCAAAGTAAGGTCTCTGCTTTTGAATATGCTGTCTACTATCCAAACTACTCTCAAAACATTTACTTTGCCCATGTTAGTTCTACTGTCATCAGCATATCAAGTCATCATCTCTCTCTTTCTAGTAACTATATTGACATACAAGTTACTTACTCATTCTATACCAGCCCAGAATTACATACCTATGATATTCTAAAAACTCACAAAGTCACTATATTGATAAGATCAGAAATAAGTATTAAATTTCTACCTAATTCTCAAGATAAGAGTCTGGAAACCATGATTAACTACATCTGACTGACAAGTGGATAAAAATGGGGGCTTCCCTGGTGGTCTAGGGACTTCCCTGGTGGTCAAGTGGCTAAAACTTTGCCTTCCAACACAAGACGTGTGGTTGGAGAGCTAAGAGCCCACATATCTCACCACCAAAAAAAAAAAAAAAACAATGCAACCAAACAGATGCAATATTGTAATAAACTCAATAAAGACTTTTAAAATGATCTTAAGTTTTTAAAAAAGTCTTTAAAAAGGGATAGAGTGGTCTACTCTTCCAGAGTGTCATGATAATATCATGTCCTTACAGGCTCTTACTCCTGGATATATCCACACCTCCACCTGACTCACTGGTCATCATGAAACATACCATCTATTTCACTGACTTTTCTAGAACTTGATAAAGCCTCTATTTTCTCAATCATCTGTCCCCAGATTCCTATTTCATGTATACAGAATATTAAAAGTAAGACTTATATTCAAAAAAAAAAAGAAACACGTATAAGCACTCCGAAGTACAGAAATGAATTTCAAATAAAGCAGATGAAAACTGGCCCATAACCACAGGGCAATAATCAATTGTATTTATATGAATAAGATCATTTATATTATGATCAGTTTTCTGCAATTTAAAAAACTTGTAAAATAGCTCAAAGACTATAAAAGGCACAGATAACCAGAAAAATTAAATTACTCTCAAAAGACATCTGGTATTTTTTTGTTGTTGTTCATTTCTAAGTATTTCACAATTTTTCCCGTCAGGAGCTTGGACAAGGACAGTGATAGTAAGTACAGAAAACTGTGCTAAATTATAGAGATGTTTTGAAATCTTAACTGATTGGACTTGCTGGTGGATCAGGGGTGTGCATGTGTGGATTAGTACAGGTGTGGGTGTGCATGTGTATGTGCTTGTGAGTGTGAAAGGGTGCACATGAGGTTAGCAGGTGAGGTAAAGAGAGGACTCAAGGATGACTCCAAGTTTGCTCATTAAACTTTGTTCTTGTGGAATAGGCTCACTTGATGCATGATCCCATCTAAATTCCTTCACTGGAATAGGGCATATAGAGACCTGGCTAGAAGATAAGATAGTATTTTTTTGGAAGAGAAACAAGACAAAATAGGTAGATTCTCAGATAGGAGTAAAATGTCTTCATAAACAAGTTATACACTTAAAGCTAAAGCAGAAAGAGAAAGACAGGGGGTGGGGGGTGGCGATGGGAACCTCTCTGAAGCACCAATAAGTGAACATTTTCTAATCAGCCCTTACGTAGCTTCAACTGAGGACTCTAAGTACAACATGGTTGGGATAATGGGGACCTTTCATTCCACTTCAGCCATCGGTAGATCACACATACAAGTTTTGTCATCAGTGGGTTCTGAGTGTTTGAGAAATACCTATTTGAATACGTACATGTTACTGAATTTGGCACAGGAGGACAGGATGGGGATGAATGAATAGCTACAAGAGAAAACAGAGAGGGGCAGTAGCTGATAGACCACCCATCAGCTGGTGGTTGGTTTGAGGCAATCCCAAGGGAGGCACTTAGAGTGGACAAGTGGGCAAAGCTGAGAATATTAGAGACAGCAGACAAGTTTGGTCTATTGAAAACATTGCTGAGAATCAGTGCTGGATTATTACAGCCCTCTTTAATAAGAGGAAATAAGAATCATGCCTGGTTTTTAAATTTAAAAAAATTTTTTGCTAATAATATGATTTACAGAGCCAAGGAAAACAACCACAGAAAAGTGTTTCCAAATGTTAATAGTGATGGCCTCTGCTGGTGAAACTATTGGTAATATTTTATATTATGTTCTGTACTTTTCAAGAGCTCTATAATGAGCATGGTTACAAGAAAAACAAATAATTACAAAATATGATTATGGATAACAGGGCAAAATAATTCAAGAATATGCCTACTCGGTTTACTTTTGTGTCTCCTCGCTAAACTGCATGATATAAACCAAATCCTTGGTTTGTCTTTGAAATAATGGTTAGTCCCCAAGCAGTCTAACCAGGTTAAAATCATATATTATTCCTTGGTATAGTGAAGATAAAGAGATGGCAGAAAAATAATATTATGCATATTTTTACTCTCTTTGTAGTTTTCAATGAAAGGAGTTTAGCCAGTAGACATGACTTAATCCAGCATTTATGAAGACACAACATAATGTGTCACATCAAAGGAATTCATGACATCTTACCGCAGTGAAATGCAGTGTAAATCTCCCAGATGTCTGTTCTAAGCAATGTAGTTTACAGTAAGTCCTCTAGGCGTGAACCTTCAAGTTGCCAGCTTTCAAAGATGTGAACATGCGTTCACTTGTTCAATCACATATGTTAGTTCATGTGTTTGGTGTAGATCGTCACATATGCATCCACTATAAGCACTTGTGCTTTTGTGTACTTTACTGTCCAGTACTCTATAGGGTGGGACTTCCCTGTAGCTTAGCTGGTAAAAAATCCACCTGCCATGCAGGAGATCCCTGTTCGATTCCTGGGTCAAGAAGATCTCCTGGAGAAGAGACAAGCCACCTACTCCAGTATTCATGGGTTTCTCTTGTGGCTCAGATGGTAAAGAATCTGCCTGCAATGTGGGAGACCTGGGATCAATGTCTGGGATGGGAAGATCCCCTGGAGGAGGGTAAGAACCCACTCCAGTGGTCTTGCCCGGAAAATTCACATAGAAGAGCCTGGTGGAGCTACAGTTCATTGGGTCGCAAAGAGTCGGACACAACTGAGTGGCTAAGCAGAGCACAGCACTGTATAGGGTACAGTAGCACATTATGTTTCTTTCAAGCCCAGGATGTCCAAAAGCAAGCATAAAAGCAATGGTGATGTAGCCAGTACCTATACTTTCCAAGGTACTGTACTGTAAGATTAAAAATATTTTCTTTATTATTTTATTTTTTTATGTATTGCTTGTGTGAGAAGTATTATAAACCCATTACAGTACAGTGGCTAGTTGCTCAGTCATGTCTGACTCTTTGTGACTTCATGGACTGTAGCCTACCGGGCTCTCCTGTCCTTGGAATTTTCTAGGAAAGAATTCTGGAGTGGGTAGCCATTTCCTACTCCAGGGAATCTTCCCAACCCAGGGGCAGAACCTGGGTATCTTGAAATGAAGTAAATTCTTCGCCGTCTGAGCTCTTGATTGTGTTAGTTGGGTACCGAGGCTAACATTGTTGGACTTACAGACAAACTGAACTTAAGAATGCACTCTTGGAACAGAACTTGTTCATATGTAGGGGACGTACAGTGCAAGATCAGCTGGCACTGAGAGCTCCTTTCTTGGAGTATTTAACTGAAAAAGAATCAATTCTCAATAAAGCTATTATTTAAAATACAAAAAAAAAAAGAATATAATTCTGATAGTATCTTCATCCTTTTGGCCCTACCAGGCTTCTGGACCTAGCCCACCAGCAAGTAAGGCAGTCTGTCTCTGGACAGGGTCATCAGATTCCCAGGCTTCACATGACCTAAATTTTACACATTCTTGCAAGGACAGTCTGTGGGCGCCTCCCACTTTCTCACCACATACCCTGGCCCCAGACATTTTCCAGGCAGGACAGAGAAGCCATCATTTTCCAGCTCATCTCTGCATCACAGCTTTTGCACACCCTACATTTTCCACACCCTCTCAAATCCACCCCCTTATTTGTATTGACAAGCTGTGCTGTGCTTAGTCTGTCAGTCGTGTCCAATTCTTTGTGGCTCCATGGACTGTAGCCCATCAGGCTGCTCTGACCATGAAGATCCTCCAGGCAAGTATACTGGAGTGGGTTGCCATGCCCTCCTCCAGGGAATCTTCCCAACCCAGGGACTGAACCCAGGTTTCCCACATTTTTGGTGGACTCTTTACCATTGAGCCAGGGACAAACTTTGCACTGATACCATTTAGTGACCTATTGTAAGAGACACCCCCAAATTCTTCATATTTGAATAAAACTTCATCTTCATGTTTTGAAAGCTTCCAAAACTTTGGGCCAATCTGCTAGTAATTTAGAGACAAGAAACATATGCTTATGAGAAGCAAATCTGTGGGTTCTTACAAAAGGCATTAAAGTTGTTTCCGTCACAGATTATCAAAACTCAAGCAGACTTGGAGACAACCCAACAAGATCACCTGCCATTGAAAATGAAAAAATACAAGCCCAGTCATTATGCCTCTATTAAGGGGCATTCATGTCTGAAAGCATGTGGTTTTTATTTTGTTCTTTCTTGCATCAGGGAGAGCCATGCTATAGACAAGATCACAGCAAATCTGAAAAGTCTCACGAAGCCTACTATTCTGAACACTCCAATTGTGCTTATCAAGGATGCCTGAAAAGAGATGCTGGAGAGAGCAGAAATGAGAAGAGAAAGAGAAGAAAAAGCAACTTTGCTGCTAAGATCAAAGGCATCTTAGTTTGGATGTTGTCCCTATAAACTAGGTGGGAAAAAAGGCATTTAATCAACACAAAAGGAACTAAGAAACTAAGTGGCATCAGTCCTTCAAGAGCACAGGTGGTTGGTCTTTCTCCCTGTTGGTATCATCTTTCTGGGATGGAGTAGCGAGACCCATAGAACTGTTTTCTCAGACTTGACAAGTCAGTCCGTCCTGAGTCCTATGACACAGTCCTGGCTGTGTCAGTGAGGTCAGGTTGGACTCTTAGTTGGCCATCAGATCCTGAGTGCTGAATGAGGTGACAGCATGATGGCTGTTCAGCTGTGCTTCCCCAGAGCCAAAGAGCTGAATGAAATACACGTGGGCCTTCAGGGTTCCAAATCCTCAAGGCTTGAAGTTTTTTTTAGGCCGCTGTTCATACAGGCTACTAAGTAAAAGCAGCCTGCAGAGCTGTCCTTTGCTGACATCCTGGCACTAGTTTCTTCCAAATGTGCTTGACTAACTTTGGAGTCTAGACCGTGACATCCTGGCACTCACCAATCTGCTGCATCTCCTTTCAAGATGCTGAAAAGCACTTACAGAAAATAATAGTCATTGTTTGAATAGACGAGTGATAAGGTTCCAGGTGTTTCCAGTTAACTGCCATTCTCTACAATGCTTACTTTTTTCACTAGTCCCCACTCACAGGCACTTTTTCCCCTACATAAATCTCTATACATTCTCCATTCTTGCTTATTCATTCTCTCCACAGCTCTTCCTGATTGTCATCACTGACTCTTACTTTCTTCATTCTGAGACCATGTATGGAAAAACATTCTGTAAAATCTAAAATTCTATAACAATGTCAGATATCAATGTTATTGTTGTCATTCAATCTTTTCCAATTGTAAGTAGGTATGGGTGTGCAGTGTCGGTGAGTTTATGTGCCCATGAGAGAAAGGGTTAGCTCTCATGAATGGTTCTCCATCCTGAACATTACCCCTTCCTGCCCAGAGACAGCCTGAACCCACATAGATACAAAGATATCTCTAACTCATGACAAACTCAGATGTGAGATTTTTTTTTTGAAGATATGCAGCAGCAGAAGGTCTGTCCCAGTTAAGCCAAGAAGCAGAGAAAACGTGTTTGGGCTCTCCCATCTTGCCTGTCTCCTAACATTTCTTATTCTCCACTCAAGTATCCCATTGTTCCATGCTGTTCTCCAACAAGTCCAAATCTTCCCTATTACTTAATGCCTCCAGCATCACTGGAGGTGTTAGATTTCCAAATTACCCTCCTTCCAAATCCAAATTGCCATGCCTTTAGGCTACAGAAGAAAAAATGTCTTGTTAATCTAGTCCGCAGGGGAGTGAGACAAAGAATAAGNCATGCTGTTCTCCAACAAGTCCAAATCTTCCCTATTACTTAATGCCTCCAGCATCACTGGAGGTGTTAGATTTCCAAATTACCCTCCTTCCAAATCCAAATTGCCATGCCTTTAGGCTACAGAAGAAAAAATGTCTTGTTAATCTAGTCCGCAGGGGAGTGAGACAAAGAATAAGAAAATCCTTATGGGAAATATGTTTAATACTTTGTTTAGTCATAGAAATAGAGATGGTTTTAAAAGATTTCTAGAAAACACTTTGGAAAAGAAAACTTTCAAGAGATCCCTTAATTTTAGAGGTGGCTATCTGCTCTGCCATGCATGAGGCAATCTTTAACCTGGAAAATGAACAACAGTGAAATGAAGTGATAGATATTCTTTAACAACCAGATAGAGTACTGGTCAAACACGGCGTGGTGGCAGAGGTGAGGCAAGGTCGCTGTCAGAGCTGCTTGAAGGGATCCATTAAAGCTTGGAATCAATTACTTTTAATATTGATTAGACTATTTCTCCAGGCTATTTACCTATAGAAAACATTAATCTGGGCCCATTCAACTTTTATTTTAANAATCAGGCTGTGAGAACAAGTGAGGGTCCAAGGAGGCTCCAGTTGACCAAATCCAATATGGCAGGGGTTCCCAGACTCCAAGATCTAATGGATCATCGTGTCTGATGATTTGAGATAGAACTAATGTAATAATAAAATACACAAATGCAATGTGCTTGAATCAACCTGAAACCATCCCACCCTGTCCATAGAAGAACTGTCTTCCATGAAATTGGTCCCTGGTGTCAAAAAGGCTGGGGACTGCTGCAATGTGGGACACAGCGTATGTGCTTGGACCACACCAAGGCATGGTGTGAGGAGCAGTCATGTAGAGGTGTGAGAAAGTGAAAGTTCCTCCTGAGGATCTCATTCAAGTGGAAATCGAGATCTCAAGTTCATTTCAAAAATAAAAACAGCCTGAACAGTACCTACAGATCAATGCTGATCCCCTGCCATTTATGATACAGAACCTCTATGGTGACTACAATTGCAACAGGATATGCTGACTAGATGCTCAGCATGTGCCAGACAGTGTTTCAAGTACTTAAACAAATATCCCATTATATTTTATAACTCTCCAAGATGAGTATTTCAGTTCTCATTTGAAAGATAAAGCAACGGACACTCCAGAGTATCTTGTCTGCTGTCACTCTGCTAAAAGTGGAGCATGTCACTGACTTAGTTTTAACCTATGACATAACAAAGGTGTTCTATTTGAAGCAGAGTTATATCTCAGAAGAAACTTGATTACACCAGTAACCATGAGGATCAGAGTTGTTGTCCCTTCCAGGATGAGTCACTTTAAAACTATTACTACGATTAAACAATGAGACAGAAATAAGCATCTCTGTTCTTTCATCTTCTATTCTGGGGCCTTTTTTTTTCTTTTTTTTGTACTTCAGTATATCTCAGCCCTACATATGCAGAGAAAGCTGAAGCTGGCAAGTTAAGGCTATGCATGTAAACACTGCAGAAAATGGAGAGCTCCTCCCATCACTTTATCCCCATATTTCAGCAACATAATTAAACCAATACTCTAGATCTCTTCCAGTGGAGACAGACCTCAAGGACTTGGGATTTTCAGAATTTTCTGAGAATGTTTTATTATCTGATGTCAGCAGATGTGGCTCAAGAGGAGGACTATGCCTGTAAGAAGTAAATTTCATAAATGCTATCACAGAGATAAAGTATATATAAACCAGTCTACTCGTATTCCATATTTTAAAATAAATACAATGAAATATACAGCAAGCTTTATGAATAATATACAAAATTATGTTAAGATACCAGATTTAATGCTAAAAGATATTTTGCTTCTTAGTCCACAAATTTCCATAAATGTACAGAGAGACTATCATATTCATGACCTTACAGACATGTTAAGAGATTAAACGATAAATCATCTGAACATCTTTGGAAAAAAAATCAATTCTGCATTCAAGATAATTGAGTGGGACCATATAGTAGTCAACTAGTGCTAAAGTTTCCACTAACCAACAACAAGAAGTATTCATTTATCACTTCTTGGCCTAAAGATAAACAGTGGATCATCCACTTCACTCCAATTATCAGTCTGAGCTCACTTACTCTATATGTCAGCTGATTTTTTTTTAAAGGACAGATCAACTTAGAAGTGTTCTCCTTGGGCCAATGCAAAAGAGAAAGGGAGAGAGGGGGAACACATGCTGCCTTTCAGCCTTTATACTTCCACTAACACTCCATTGGTCAAAGCAATTCCTGTGGCCAAACCCAACATCAAGGGGAAAGGAAATCTATTCCAGCCATAGCAGGAGTCACATATCAAACCAATAATAACCCAATTTTTCACTGGCCAAGTATAAGTTTCAGTTCAGTTCAGTTGCTCAGTCTTTGCAACCTCATGAATCACAGCACGCCAGGCCTTCCTGTCCATCACCAACTCCCAGAGTTCACTTAGACTCACGCCCATCAAGTCAGTGATGCCATCCAGCCATCTCAATCCTCTGTCGTCCCCTTCTCCTCCTGCCCCCAATACCTCCCAGCATCAGAGTCTTTTCCAATGAGTCAACTCTTCGCATGATGTGGCCAAAGTACTGGAGCTTCAGCTTTAGCATCATTCCTTCCAAAGAAATCCCAGGGCTGATCTCCTTCAGAATGGACTGGTTGGATCTCCTTGCAGTCCAAGGGACTCTCAAGAGTCTTCTCCAACACCACAGTTCAAAAGCATCAATTCTTCGGAGCTCAGCCTTCTTCACAGTCCAACTCTCACATCCATACATGACCACAGGAAAAACCATAGCCTTGACTAGATGGACCTTAGTCAGCATTTCTGTCCTTTATGTATATCTAATTATAATACTTTGTCCTGAGTCATGCTGCCCTGAAATTTTTTTTTTACATATATGTCCTCAGTTAATCTTAATAATATTCTCATGAATCTATTTTAGAGATGAACAGTTCATTGACTTTGAATAATTCAGCCAGTGATGAGCAGTTAAGCAACAGCAGAACTGAAATTCAAATCAGTGTCCTTGAATGAGCGCTCTTTAAAATGTGAAGGAACGAAATGATTTGGCAGCACTTTGCCATGAGTACCCAAAAGGCATTCATTGCATGAACTACTCAGAAAGCGTCTACCAGCACTTACTGTGCAAGGGCACCACCCACAGCACTCACACTGCTTCAAGGCCTTGGGATAAACAAATCAGTGAACCCATGAGCTTTAATGTGAGCTCTGAGTACAGGGCAGGTAGATAACATCCTCAGCCAAACCAAATCCCTCATCTTGCATGATGAACAGTGAGCTATTTTACAGATTATAATAATTGCTAGTCAAACACAGCCCGCCTCCTTTTAGTCACTGGTGTTTCTTTTGCCTTTACTTTCATGGCCACTTCAAGACATATTCTTTCTCCAAGAATCAAGTATTCATTTCTTCATGCCCCTAAGGATACACACATATAATGTCAGAAAGGTATACTTGGTACAAATAGGTACAAGTAAGCTTACCCTTTAAGCCACATTTTCCCTCTTTTGGTGATTTTGAATTCTAGATTTGATCTAGCGGATTCTTTTTACATCATAATTTTGATGTAAAAAACCAGCCATAATCTCTGTTGTGTATATTTTAAAGAAATCATAAATGAATTTATGCAATTCATGCAATGTAACTTGGATAAACAGAACTGGATATTTCCTGCAAATAGCTATCATACTCCCAGTGAAGGGAGAAATGAGTAGAGATATTGGTGTGAATAAAAATGTTGGACAGATGAAACATTTTGGATAGGATAAAGAAGTTGGATTGACACTTACTTGGATTAAGGAAAAAATATCAGAAATCAATGGACTGTAGCCCACCAGGTTCCTGTGTCCATAGGATTTCCTAGGCAAGAATACTGGAGTGGGTCGCCATTTCCTTCTCCAGGGGATCGTCCCGACCCAGAGATCGAACCCACGTCTCTTGCATATCTTGCATTGCAGGAGAGTTCTTTACCAGCTGAGCCACCTAGGAAGCCTGAGAAATTAAAAAACATATTTTTTTGACAAGCCTGAGATTGATCTGAACCATTTTTAATCATTTCCAAATGGAATACAAGGTAGAAAATTCCCACGTATTTTGTGAATGTAGAGCATTTCAAATCTCATTTTGTGTGTCTTATCAATGAAATGGATGCTACCAGTTGATATAACACATTTTGTTTATCCCACTCTAGTTTTCCATTATTTGTTAAATTTTGTTTTAAAGGAATCCCTACAGTATGTTTCCCTCTCACTAAAAGCAACTTACAAAAAATCTACTCTGTACCAGTTAGTTTGCCAGGTCCTCTCTATCCTTAGAGTCACACAAAGCTAGTCAATGGTTCCCATTTTAATAAAGTAACTGCCTTTGGGTGCTCATAAATTTCTATTGGTATAACAACATGCAGCTAAGAAAAATTGATTTTCTTTATGTATAACTCAATATTTCAAGCTCCTAAGAGGTTAAGACTAAGAGTACAAATAATATCAGAAGGAAGAAAAGTGTTAATCGTTCAGTCATGTCTGCCTCTTTGCGACCCCGTGGACTGTAGCCCACCATGGGATTCCCTAGGCAAGAACACTGGAGTGGGTAGCCACTTCCTTCCCCAGCGGATCTTCCTGACCCAGGGGTCAAACCTGGGTCTCCCTCATTGCAGGCAGACTCTTTACTGTCTGAGCCAGCAGAGAAGTCTCAATAACATCAGAAAGGCGACTTCAAATCAGACATTTCATATTCAGTTTTCTTTTGCCTGCCTGGCACATATATCACATATATCAAAATAACTTATATTAACTTCTTTAGAGAAATTTAATTTTAAATGCTACCTGCACTTGTAGGATTCTATTTGCTTGCATTTCCCCCTTCTTTTTCTTTTTTCCTTCTTTCTTCATTCACTTTGAGGGTTATTTATTTAGTTATTTTCTTCCCAGGTGGTGCTAGTGGTAAAGAACCCAGCTGCCAATGCAGCAGATGTAAGAGACTTGGGTTCAGTCCCTGGGTCTGGAAGATCCTCTGGAGAAGGGAATGGCTACCCACCCCAGTATTCTTGCCTGGACAATCCCATGGACAGAGGAGCCTAGAGGGCTTCAGCCCATGGGGTCACAAAGAGTCGGACAGGACTGAGCATCTTTAGCATGCAGGCATTTAGTTATTTACTTATTTATTTGGGCTTCCCAGATGGCGCTAGTGGTAAAAAACCCACCTGCCCCTTAGCATGCACATGCACCCTTAATTAGTTTTGTTATCATTGTTCAATTGCTCAGTTGTGTCTGACTCTTTGCGACCCCATGGACTTGCTTCCCTGTCCTTCACCATCTCCTGGAGCTTGCTCAAACTCATGTCCATTGAGTCGGTGATGCTACCCAACCACCTCATCCTCTATGGTCCCCTTTTCCTCCTTAATTAGTTAATTTACATAATAAATATAATTTGTCTAGTTACTGGCATCTTTGATTGACAACAAATAAATGTATATATTCTAACAGCAGAAGCTGCTTTATTAAAATCCACCTAACTTTATTTGCCTGTGAATATCATCCATTTGGTTATTTTTCTACTAAATAAGATTAAAATATGATATTTTGCTACCTAAAGAAAATGGTCTGTAGAATGTTACCACTTAATAAGTCAGCAAAAATATATAGTTTTGCTAAAATTTGGTAAGTAAAAGCCAATTATTTGTGAGTGATAATACCCTCCAAGTAAACATATTCCCCATTTCAGCATTGCAGAGCTGTATGAATATGATACCTTTAAAACTGAAGCTGATCCTAATTCTTGCACCACTGACATTTAGCAACTGTTCAACAAATTCTAAAGACAAATCTAACAAAAGATCTCTGTCATAGCAGGAAAGGAAAAAAAGAAAAAAACTGGTTTCGGGGATGAGTCACTGAAAACATACAGTTGAGAGGGAGGCTTTCATAAAGGTACTTCTTTCCTTTTCATTCTTTAGGTTGAGTTCTGTTGATAAGGAAGTTGACTCAAACAGCTTTTGGCTTTAAAAACCACCACAGACATGCTTACATTGGGCAATGTGGTACCACCACTAAAAGGGAATATGTTAATAGAAAAAAATAACAGCTATACAGTTACGTGCCATTTGAGCGGCAGATCCTAATTAGAGAGTTACTATCAGCTTCAATTCCTCTCTTTTAAAAAGAATATAGGAAAACTGAAGAGGGTTCGAAGAGCCCCAGAAATGATCAAGGAAGGGCAATGAACTTAAGGATTAATCTTAAAAGGATTTGAGTTTATATTGAAAGTGAAAGTGAAAGACACTCAGTAGTGTCCGACTCTTTGTGACCCCATGGACTATACAGCCCATGGAACTCTCCAGGCCAGAATACTAGAGTGGGTAGCCTTTGTCTTCTCCAGGGGATCTTCCCAACCCAGGGACTGAACCCAGATCTCTCTCATTGCAGGCAGATTCTTTACCAGCTGAGCCAAAAGGGAAATCCAAGAATACTGGAGTTGGTAGCCTAGTCTAGAGAAAATTAAACACAAAATAATTTACAACTGCATTCAATAAATAGTGAAATATTCTATTTGTACTTTATCTCAAGATAGACAGAACCAAAGAGATAAGGGTACAATCAAAACAAAATAATTTAGACATGCAAAAGAACTCTTGGAGAATGAAAATGACTAATATCAAATAGANAACACAAAATAATTTACAACTGCATTCAATAAATAGTGAAATATTCTATTTGTACTTTATCTCAAGATAGACAGAACCAAAGAGATAAGGGTACAATCAAAACAAAATAATTTAGACATGCAAAAGAACTCTTGGAGAATGAAAATGACTAATATCAAATAGAAGCATTTGTGGAATCCTCATCTGGTAAGTTAAAGAGGCAAAACTATCCCCTTTAGAGAAAATTTAAGTGGATGAAGACTTCACAGGGGACACGGGTATATACAATTGAACATGAGGCAACATCTAGATCCAGAACTCCAAATCCAAATATTTGGATTTGACATCTATTAAATGTATCTGCTTTGCTGGAGCAGCCGTGAAGAGATACCCTACATACAAGGTAAGAGAAACCCAAGTAAGACGGTAGGTGTTGTGAGAGGCATCAAAGGGCAGATGCACAGACCATAATCACAGAAAACATGTCATTCTACTCACACGGACTACAGCCTTATCTAACTCAATGAAACAGCCATGCCGTGTGGGGCCACCCAAGATGTGAGGGTCATGGTGGAGAGGTCTGACAGAATGTGGTCCACTGGAGAAGGGAATGGCAAACCACTTCAGNAACTTTTCTTCTAAGGAGTAAGTGTCTTTTGATTTCATGGCTACAATCACCATCTGCAGTGATTTTGGAGCCCCCCAAACCTAAAATCTGACACTGTTTCCACTGTTTCCCCATCTACTTCCCATGAAGTGATGGGACCAGATGCCATGATCTTCATTTTCTGAATATTCAGCTTTAAGTTTGTCTCATATTTGCACAATCCAAAATTCCAATGCAGAATTCTCTTGAAAAATGCAAAAATGTGACTAGTGTTTAGAATTCTGACCTCAATGCATGTGTATGGCCTATTTTTAAAACCAAAGCATATTATATATGTTTCAGTGATTGGAATTAATTTTCCAAGCACAAGCTACAAAGTGACAATAATTACCTCCATTTTGATTGTTGTTGATGATGTTCCATAATGTTCCAGTGGGAATTGGCCATAATTGGTATTGTTTTTTAGAACAGAATTGTTCATCTAATATGTGATTTTGAAATTGACTGTATTTCTGATCCAAAAGAGATCTTTTTGCTACGGACTGTCAGTAAGCATATATTTTGCTTCAAAAGACAAGGTCTAGGAATAAGATAGGAAAATATTACTGAAAAACATCATTATACAAGAGAGTATAGAACTAGATGCTAAAATTGTTTCATAATGTATTTGTTAAGGTACTTCAAAGAGATTTAAATATTTATAAACTGGAAAAATCAAGTAAGGCTTCATGAAGAAGGACTTGTTCAATCCTGAAAAGATGATAATGGTTTTGTTATCGATGCTGGTGATGAAGGTGATAGTAGTATGAATTGAGCACAGTTTTACCAAGCATTGTGCTTTACATAATTATTTCATTTAGTCTTCATAGTACCTTATAAAGTAGAAATATGATTATCTTTATTTTACAGATGAGGAAACTGAGTCATAAAATATTGTTATTCCAAGTGATGATAGAATTCCAACCCTGCCAGCCTGTTTTCAAATTTTTATTCTGATTTCCTGTCCTGGTTAAATAATGATAGAAGTTTGACAAGTACCATCGAAGATCATTATTGCATGCAAGCTTGCCTAGATTTCTCAGAATTCCCTTTCCTGCTAGCCTCTGCAGTTCTCAATCTTCTTGGTGGGACCTGGCTAGTTGACCTTGGGGACTCTAATACTAAATTTGTGTTGAGTCATTAGTAAGACTGCCAAGAGCTTGAAAACTGACAAAGAAAAATCTGACTGCATATTAGAAAACCTAGGTAGCTTGTTAAAATTACAGATTCACAGATCCCCATTTCTTGAAATCTGTACTTTAAAAAATAGTTCTAATATTAATCTAGGATTGGTAAAAGAGCATTTGAGATCAATAGTTTGTGGCTTATGTGTGGATCAGCTGTCTGAAGACTTCACTGCCTCTGGTGACAAAATCTTTCTCAGGTCACAGTGTCTCTGAGGCTATTCTATTATTCATTAAAAAAAAAAACATTTAATCAAAACTGAGTCAGCCACTGTGTCAAATTCTGAAATAAAAAAGAAAGAAAAAAAAAGACAGTGTCTTCCTTTAAGAAGTTCGCCATTGACATAGAGAAATAAGCCAAATGCCGGATCTGCTAAGTAAGTTTCAGAATCAATTTTTGTATGAGGTTCAGTGAGAGCACATTAAAAGGGCATTACAATCTCCTGGCTCATTACAATCTTGCTTTCTGTGCCTCTTCCTTTTGGTGGCCCTTCCCACACAGTCCACCGAAGATTTTACTTACGTCATTCCATTTAAAATCTCCACAACAACCCTCAGAAGACAGACATTAGCGATTTCAAAGATAAGGAAATTGGGACTCAGAGGGATTTACAAAATTGTCTAAGGATATACACCTAAGCAACAGAAGGAGAATTCAAAACCACAGCTATGCATCCCCAAATCCAAAAGTACACTGCTCACATATTGCAAATTGCCAACAATTTTAAGGATGTTTATCTCAGAAAATGGATAGTACAGTCAATCCTTTGCATAAGGAAATAGCTAGGAATTTAAGCCCTTTCCCTAGCTCCAATAAGTAACACATCCAGTCCATTTGAATAGTTTACGTCTTGCTTGGTGAACAATGAGTTATGTTACAGTGAATGCAGCAACAATTCAAAACCGGAAGCAGCCCTCTTCATTCTGTGGGCTCATATTTGCTTTGGCCCCTGATAGGAGTCAAGCCACAACTGAAGTTCCGTTCCCAGGGAGCCATTTTCTTTTCTCTCAGCAGAACCTGAGCCCATTTTTTTTTTTTTTTTTTTT
>SJYA01002617.1:2419758-2494879 GCA_006410615.1 Neotragus moschatus | reverse complement strand
TTTTTTTTTTTTTTTTTTTTTTTCGCAAGCTGCTACTTATAAAGCATTTTGTGGTGGCTCAAGAAAATAAGACTGTAGATTAAAAAGACTAAACTGAAATTATCTCATATTAACTAATCCTTCCTCTAGAAGGTAACATTTTATGAGGTACTACTGAATTTTACTAATCAATGTTAAGGTTAGAGTTATAATGATCATTTAAATCTTTCAGCAGGGGCTACTTTGAAGGAAATTAGGAACTCAATGTACAAAATAGATGAACACATTTTAATATAGCATGAGAGTATGATTATATGCTTTATCAGGTGGTTGTGGTGGTGGTTTAGTCACTAAGTGGTGTCCAACCCTTTCGACCACATGAACTGGACTGTAGCCTGCCAGGCTCCTCTGTCTATGGGATTCTCCAGGCAAGAATATTGGAGTGGGTTGTCATTTCCTTTTCCAGGGGATCTTCCTGACCCAGGAATTGAACCTGGATCTCCTGCATAACAGACAGATTCTTTACCAACTGAGTTACAAGGGAAACCTGCGTTATCAAAGTACATTCAAAATAAACTACCATCTAGAACTATCATTTCATCAGTAGGATTTGAGTGAAGTTTATAAAAAGAGGGAGATGATTTTGAGGATTTAAGGAATTTGGAATTCAAACATTTGCCCACTCAATGAGGAATAGAGGGAAGATGATTATAAGAGTTGAAATATATGTAACATATCAGTAAACAAGGATGTCATAGTCATCAGCAATACCAGTCTTCCAATGTAAGCTGGGGAGCTCTAAAGGCACTCAGGAGACAAATACCTGTGATCTAACAGCTGTCAGGCTGCAGCCACTCTCTATGGTAAGTGAACTGAGAATGTGAAAAACACAGGATACTGCCCCCAGATAGCTGAGATGCATATGAAAAGGATGATTTCAGTGAGTCCCAATTCTTTTTATCTCCCCATACTAGAAAAGAGCTAAATTTCTTAACTTGGATTATCTGGTTTTCTTTAATTGACCATTATCTTTTGAGGGCTTCCCTGGTAGTTCAGTTGGTAAAGAATCCACCTGCAATGCAGGAGACCTTGGTTCAATTCCTGGCTCAGGAAGATAGACTGGAGAAGTGATAGGCTACCCACTTCAGTATTCTCGGGCTTTCCTGGTGGTTCACTGGTATAAAGAATCTGTCTGAAATGCAGAACGCCTGGGTTCTATCCCTGGATTGGGAAGATGGAGACCTGGGTTCGATCCCTGGTTTGAGAAGATCCCCTGGAGGAAGGAGCGGCTACCCATTCCAGTATTCTGGCCTAGCGAATTCCACGGACTGTATAGTCCATGGGGTCACAAAGAGTCAGACACAACTGAATGACTTTCACTTCAGTTTTGATGTTAAGACTGCTTGCCCTTTGTGGAAAAAACTTCTATATAATTTGGTTTCTCTTCTTGCCATCCCAGAGCAGTTCTCTCAGGGTTACTTGAGATGCTATCTCCCAGGCTTGACATCCTAAAAATTCCCACCAAATAAAATGTAACTCTCAACTTTTAGGTTGTGACTATTTTTTAAGTTGATGTAAGTGTTGAATTACACAGGAATAATGGATTTTATGTGTATATATGTGCCTTTGAGTTCTCTATCACCTTTCATATTTGTTTCCTTATATTAATATTTTACCTTATCATATTTGTCTTAAGAACTCAGGAGTAAATATATACATTATTGGTATCTTGTAACTGAACCATGTAATAAGAAACAAATATAACATGTAAATAATTAGAAAATATTTAAATTAAAAAAAAAATCTGCTACAATATATGCCTTAAAAAAAATCTAGTCTCAACATTTTGAAGCATTTTGAAGTCTCACTCAATATTCCAAAAAAAATTCGAAAATATCTTAAAAAATTCTGCTGCTGCTGCTGCTAAGTCGCTTCACTTGTGTCCAAATCTGTGCGACCCCATAGATGGCAGCCCACCAGGCTCCTCTGTTCCTGGGACCCTCCAGGCAACTTTCACTAAAAAATTCTAAAGGTACCTAAAATACTTTTACTTAGTTAATTCTAACAATTTTCTCAGGATAAATGTAATGGGTCATATTAAGAGTTTTAACAATGCAAATAGCAAACAATGGGGTTTTTTTCATTTTCCTGGTAGATGAATTCTGTCTGACCTCACTACTAAGAAATTTGGCATCAAATAGTTTTTGTTTTCTTTTGTTCCAGAAGCTTAGGCATGACTTTTCTCCACTAGCTGTATTCAATTTCTCCAATACTTTTATTCACCTCATCTGCTGATAAAGTAATGAAATCCATTTCTTATCTTGAATAACCATACCAAAAATTTATTTCAAGGATTTTCAAAGAAAAACATTGACTTTTGGGTATGAAGTATCAAGGTTAGAGCAGTTAGGGGTTAACATATTATCAAAATAGACTGAAAATCTATTCTGAAGACCCTAAGGTTTGGGATGGAAGTAAGCCAAAATCACAATAAACTATAAGATATAAAATAATTCACATAAAATGTCTGAAGTGCTATGGTAAGGTTTCTATCAGGAGATAAGAAATCAAGAAGGCTTCTTGGAAAAACCAGTATTTAGTAAAATAAGTATTTAATAGAAGGATAGAATTTAGAAGAACAGATTAGAAGTGGGGATTGTGGTTATGTAGGGAATAACATCAACAAACCATCAGAGGAAGAAAAAAAGTACATTTAGGGGAATCAAGGCATTCATTTCCTCTATGGTGTTCTGTACCTACTATAACTTGATATCTGTCACAGTATGCTCTGGTCTTTTTTAATGTGTTTTTGTCCCCATAAAAAGTTACATGTGTTGCTCAAAAATAGCGCCTTGATTTTATCTTTTATCTCTGTCAGTTCAGTCAATTCAGTCGCTCAGTCGTGTCCGACTCTTTACGACCCCATGAATCATAGCACACCAGGCCTCCCTGTCTATCACCCACTCCCAGAGTTCACCCAAACTCATGTGCATCAAGTCGGTGATGCCATCCAGCCATCTCATCCTGTGTCATCCCCTTCTCCTCCTGTCTCCAATCCCTCCCAGCATCAGGATCTTTTACAATGAGTCAACTCTTCGCATGAGATGGCCAAAGTAAGCATAATTCTTTGTATACCAAAAGTTACTGGCTTTCATATGTTTTTTATTCATTTGAGAAATGTTCCTATAGCATTTGCTAATAAGAAGGGTATCAAAAATAAATAAATAAATAAGTGGACCACTCTTATCTCTGACATTGAGATTTCACTTGGAAAGAGATGTATGTAGCTTGGGATACTATGCAACTGAGATAAGAGAACTAAAATTTGCTAAATGCTTTTCATTGCCAGCCTAGAAATAATCCTCTCACCCACACTACAAAGTAAGGTATTAATTCTACAGATGAAGGAACCTTAAATATGTGAAACAACCTCTAATTTCTATTAAAATCTCACATCTTGGCAGGGGAACGGAAAATGGACTTTCTTTCTCTGTTCCTATGAACTTAAATTCCTGGTATTTGACTCCTTACCATAGATTTAGTCTGTTTTAGTTTCCATCTGCCCATCTATCCTGAATCTCTTGACCCTGATGTTCCCCACTCCCTTGCTATCTTCACCTTCCAAACTCAACACAGATCTAAGAGATGGAATGCCCTTCATACAGATAGTGTTTACACATCCCTTTCCAGACCACCTCCTTCTTGTGACTTCTTGACTGAGTGCAAAATGCTCCATTTTGCTCCTTTAGTAAAGTCAAACCTGTCTTCTTGGTTTCTCCTATTCTACCCTGCACATGACCTCCACATGACTCCGTGTCCATGTTGATAACCCAACTTTTGTTGTGATATTTATGATTCCTATCTTCCAAACCATGCTTATCCAAGATTTCTTGACTTTGGCAGAGGAGATCTCTTCTAGAATTCCCAGTCATTCCCAGTATCCTATAACAGATTATTCTGAAAACCTAATGTAAAATATACACTTTCTTTGTATTGCATAATTTTCTAATATCTTTAACTTTCCCTTCCTCAAGCATTAAAGACTTCTTTTGGTTTGGAAATCACCAAAACTATCTCTCTTTGGCGATCTACTAGGTCACAGGTTTTGGCAAGGTAGTAATAACAAGAGAGGTTCCTCTTTGAATCGGAATAAAAAGGTGTGTGTGGTCAATTATCATAAACTCTTTGGATAATTTATATTCATAAGATTACCTAATCATCATGCTATACTGTTTAATGAGCTTGACTAAAAGACAATGGAGTGAGTACAGGGCTTAAAATCAGGTAATGTTTTATAATTTGTTGAAAAGAGACAGAGACATTTCCCTTGAAGTGTTTATATGAATTGTATTAGTTTCCTAAAGTAGAAGGACAGAAATTACCACAAACTAGTGACTTGAAGAACTAAAATGTGTTCTTTCACAGTCATGGAGACCAGAAGTCTAAAATCACAGTACTAGCAGAGTCAGTTTTTTTAAAGGCTATGAGGGAGAAACCACCCTACACTTCTGAGAATACAACATTTCCTGCCATGTCAGTAAACAAATGATGTCATAGTCATCAGCAATTGCAGCCACTATGGATCTTGGAAATAAGTCCTGAGGGAACTCTGGAAGGAAATACCCTCCATCTAGTAGCCATCAGACTGCAGCTACCTCCTATGGTGAGCCCCAAGGAAACTCTGGATGTGAAAACTTGGGATAGTGGCCCTAGATAGCTGAGGTGCATATCAAAGGAATGATTCCAGTGAGCCCAGACTCTTAACTCTCTCCATACATACAAAAGCATTAAATTCCTTACCTTGACATATCTGATTGCTCTAATTAACAATAATCTTTTGATGTCTCAACTACTTGACCTTTGATACACACTCCTATATATCCTAGCTCCTCCCCTTGACTTCTTGGAACAGTTTTTCAGAGCTATCTGAAATGCCACCTTCCTGGAGGCAGTCCTCATTCTTGGCTGCAGTCCTCATTTTGCCCCAAATAAAACTTGACTTGCACCTTTCATATTGTGCACATTTTTTTTCAACACTTTTCTTCTAGCTTCTAGAGATTATTTGTTGGCAGTCTTTGGGGTACCATGGCTTGTAGATGCAATCACTCCAATTTCTGCCTCTGCTGCCACTTGCTGTTCTTCTCTGTGTCTGTTTTCTCTTCATAAAGACACCAAACATTGTATTAGAGTCCATCTAATCCAGTATGATCTCATTTTAACTAATTACATCTGCAAAGACCTTATTTCAAATAAGGTCATGTTCTGAGGTTCTGGATGGACATGAATTTTAGGGGGACACTATTTAAGCTGATGTATGAGTAACAGTAGAAAGGATTGTAAAGCACCTGGCATAATGCCTGGCACACAATTATGGCTCAATAAAGAGTAATTATAGGCATTAGCAGTTCACTAAATTAGCTAGTCAGTCTTGAGTGATGTTTGAGAGTACTGAGCATGAAGTAGAAGCCCATAGCAACTTACTACAACCATTTCACCTTATCTTTTCCAGTGTTTCTTTTTTTTCTCCCAAACCCAGACAATTTAATCTCAGTGCTCAAGGCAAGTAAATTCAGCCCTGAAATCAATCAGTTTGCTCTAGTTTCTTGAAAGCCACATTAGTACCCCTGAAATATAAGCAGGGAATTAGCAAAGACCTCTAATGCTTTGAATTAAATTTTGTGCCAAAGTGCTCTGGGTATTAATAACAGATTGTCCATTGTTCATTAGTAAAGGGAGGGCCCATAAGTGCTTCAACTTAAGATGTGGGGTTTTTATTTTTTATTTTAATTGTATGCTTTTCTTCGCCAGTCTTTGTGGAGCCAATGGTAGCGACTTCTCTGTCCCTTTCATAATTTTTTTCTGGGTGCTAAAATTAAAATTGTGGCATTCTTAGATACAGGGATTTTAAGGAAAAAAAATATTTTTCTACCAGAAAGTTAACTGTGATTATACCGTGAATTAAGGCAGACTGTGAGAAAACTTCACATTGTTTTACCATCCTATATTTTTGCTGAATTATTCTCTGATCTGATGCCTTTCATCCACTTTGAGGGGTATTAAAAAATAGGTTACTGAAACACACTTTTGCATTTATTAAAAGAATGTTGTGGATAGCATTGTTTAACACATCACACCATAGTTGTGGTTTTTTTGTTTTGTTTTGTTTTGCGAATTCAAAAATATTTCTTTAGATTCAATTTAGAGAATTGCTTTATTCTTCTGGGTAAGTGTCCCTGTGTTCCTGGTGGCTCAAACAGTAAAGAATTCACCTGCAATGCAGGAGACCTGGGTTTGATCCCTGGGTTTGGGAAGATCCCCTCGAGAAGGAAATGGCACTCCACTCCACTATTCTTGCTTGTAGAATTCCATGGACAGAGGAGCCTGATGGCTACAGCCCACGGGGTCACAAAGAGTCAGACATGACTGAGAGACTAACACTCTAGGTAAGTGGATTTTTCTTATTGTATAGACACTTTGAGATAGTTAACCAACCATAATTGTGTGTTTTCATGATCTGCTAGATAATTTAAGATGTATCTGTTCCCTATTACTATAAAATGTCCTCTCAGCATATATTTTGTTTCTAATCACATTCTCGTTGTTGTAGTTCAGTTGCAGAGTCATGTCTGACTCTTGTGATCCCATGGACTGGAGCCCACCAGTCTCCTCTGTCCATGGCGTTTCCCAGGCAAGAATATTGGAGTGAGTTGCCACTTCTTACTCTAGGGGACCTTCCTGACCCAGGGATTGAACCCACATCTACTGCATTGGCAGGCAGATTCTTCACCACTGAGTCACCAAGAAAGACCCAATCACACCTTTAGTTTCATCTTATTTTTCTCACCTTCATTCTTCCAGATTTGTTAGTCTACTTTTTAATTTCCTCCTTTCCCCCATTTTGAAGTCTTATTTGTATGCATTTTGATAATTGCTTTGAATTATTCTAGAACAAGGAAAACTAAAAGAAAAGATATTTAAATTAATGAAATGCAATTCACATATGGATTAGTTTCAAGAAAACTCAGTATCATAACTTCATGCTCAGTTGTGTCTGACTCTTTGCGACCCCATGGACTGTAGCCTACCAGGCTCCTCTGTCCATGGGATTTTCAAGGCAATAGTCCTGGAGTGTATTGCCATTTCCTTCTCCAGGGGGTCTTCCCAACCCAGGGATCAAACCCGGGTCTGCCACATTATAGACAGACGCTTTACCATCTGAACCACCAGGGAAGTCCCTGAGTTAGGCCTAGTTGAGTTTAAAATATCCATTATTTCCAGGATGGCCACTAGAAGGAGAGTTTAACTATGTACTTTTCCAATATACTTATGAGATTCTACTCAACATGTAGTAAAATATCACAGAATTAAAGAAAAAAAATGAGACTGCAAATTCAAATTATTACCATTAAAAAAGTTATTAGGATCTAATTTTGCAAGGTCTTGCAGGAATTCTCTAGGAAGAACAGACCTAGCATCTGTCCTCTGGAATTTAATATGAATCATGGATACATCATAAGCAAATCTAGCAATTTGGGATCCAAAATTATTCAAGCTATATTTATATCAGTCTAAGAACATGAAGGGTATATTCAGTTCTGGTTGAAAGTAGCTGCTGCAAAACATTTTCATAAATGGGCTTGTCTTGAGGTAAACAAAAGATGGTTCCCATGAGCTACTAGGATTTAAACAACTTCTGAATTAATTCAAATGACATAAGTGGAATATTTTAAGAATTATCTTACAAAATAGTTTTCTATTTACCCACTGATTTTCTTCAGACATCAGTTCACTAAGAGAAAGTAATAACCTCTAAAAGGTATTGCAAAATCTGTAATAAGTATGCAGTTTTAATTTAAATATCTCAAGTAAACATCCAAATTTGTAAAAGCATTAGAATATTTCCAGTGCTTGGTTTATTAGAAATGAAATTTCCCAGGCTAAAGTCCAGTGGGAGATGAATGATTGCTCCATAATTCATCTTTTCCCCATTCCAAATGCCAAAGCTCCTTCTCCCTTTTATAATAAAAATAATCATCTCAAATGGTCAGCATATGTAATGCCATATAATTGCCATGACATGCCAAAAATGTAGGCAAAAATGTAGGCATGTCTTTGGATTACTATTTTCCAGCTGCCAGGCCCATCACAACTTGACCACACAAGCTTTTGTACCATATTGCCATTTTGGCTGTTATGTGATTATAACTAATCACAGCAAAGCCAAGAGGCTTTGCTCACTATCACCATTATTTTCTGAAGATGTTAGAGCAGGACCAAGATAAAGAGAGATAATTTTGTAACTAACTATTACATAATCAACTTCAAACTTAGAAATTCTGGAGAAAATTTGGTTACATGTTAAGACATAAACGATTCTACAAAGAAGGCAATTAAACGCTGAAACAGTGCAGATGCAATTTAGTTTACAAACATAATGAGTAAAATTCATTAAATCTCATTTCCATTAACTTTTATATGATTTTAGGGTCCAGCAGATCTATTCAAAAATGGTTACCTCCCACTTTCAAGTGATTCCAATTATTGAAATAACTCAATAATATTCTTGCAAAAATGAATTTGACATCCAAATCTTCAATAATTCACACAACTATTAAAAGAGCATTTGTCCTTAATTTGGAGAAATTTAATTTCCTGCCTGGATGAGAATTCCTACTTTAAAATATATTTTAACTAGTAAATATTTTAAATGTGATGCTTTTGTCTCTATATAAGATGCTCTCTCCTCAAAGTAAATGAAAAATATCTCCTAAGCCATAAACTTTATCAGGCAGAGAAGAAAGTCAACCAGAACATTATACTGAGGAAAAAGATTTAATTTAAATGTCCAATTACACTCCCATAAGGTATAACTCTAAGCTAATACTGCTTGCACTTGAAGCCTCTTGAAAGTTTACATATTGGAAAAGTGTAATTAAAGTGCGTTCTTGATTGATTTGCTTTTATTTAATGAGAGACACCTAGCACTATAGCTAACAGTTATATATTATATATGGGCTTCCCAAGTGGCTCACTGGTAAAGAACTCACCTGCAATTCAGGAGACCTGGATTCGATCCCTGGGTTGGGAAGATCCCCTGGTGGAGGGCATGGCAATCCACTCCAGTATTCTTGCCTGGAGAATCCTAGGGACAGAGGAGCCTGGCAAGCTACAGTCCATGCAGTTGCAAAGAGCACACAACTGAAGTAACTCAGCAGGCACACATGCAAATCTATCTATCTGTCTATCTCTCTATATAGTCTTTCAAAAGTGAACAGTAGCTATTGTAAGATTATCTAAGCATTTAACAAAATTTGTTTTTCTAAAATGTCCTGTCAGACTGCCCACTAGACCACACTATTGAAATAGTTAACTGAGTATTGTGTGATAATAATCACACATTTTTACTTGGTTGGTTTCAGATTTCAGTAGTCTATAAGTTTAACTCAATAGAAATTCTCTCCATTTATTTATTGCTGTGGATTGTTATTGACTTTCAAATGCCTCATGACAGTTGTGATTAATTATGTTCCTTAAATAAAGAGTTTTCAAACTGGAACTTAAAGGAGCCAGAAGTTCAGGGCTTCTATGTGTTCTACAAATTCTTTTAGCAGCTTTTCATTAGTGACTCCTGGTTTTCATAACACAGAGAAAGATCTATTGCTTCAACGTGCTGACTTTGTTTTTAATTACCTAGCATTATATTACCTGTTCCTGCTATTTCATAATTTAAAATATAGCCATAAATACAAAGAAATAATTATGAAAAAAGAATAAATTGTTTTAAATACATGAGGCTTCCCCAGTGGCTCAGCTGGAAAAGAATCCACCTCTAATGCAGGAGACATAGGGTATGTGGGTTTGATCCCACTGTCAGGAAGATCCCCTGGAGGAGAAAATGGCAACCCACTCCAGTATTCTTACCTGAAAAATCCCATGGACAGAGAAGCCGGGCAGAATACAGTCCAAAGGGTCGGAAAGAGTCAAACACGACTGAGCGACTAAGCACAGCACAGCACAAATACATATCTTCAAAGTTGGAGTGTATATATTCCCATTCTATCTTTTTCATGTGCCCTAAATAATATTTAATAATTTGTAGGTACTCAAGAGGCATTTACTCCAAACAATGTACTACAGGTTAGCCCTTTGCTTCCATCTGAAAGAGAAAATATAAATCAATTTTAAAAAGAATAATCAGAAAGTTGAGGTTTCTTGTGATTTTTAAAGGAAAATGCTATTGAGGAGATCTAAAATAAATTCTGTTTTAGTCAAAGATATTTAACCTTTAAAACATTGTAACATGTATGATATCATAAGTGAAACGAATCACCGGTCTAGGTTCAATGCAGGATGCAGGATGCTTGGGACTGATGCATGGGGATGATCCAGGGAGATGGTGTGGGGTGGGAGGGGGGAGGGGGGAGGTGGAATTGGGATTGAGAGCTCACATACACTTGTGGCTGATTCATGTCAATGTATGGCAAAATGAATACAGTATTGTAAGCAAAACAAACTAAAAAATAAAAATTAAAAAAAGTCTTTCATCTGACTATTGAATTCAAGTAAATTTTGTAAGAAATACATCATATTAACTATATCTATTTTTTAAACTTAAAAAGTTATAGACCATGTTCTCCAGTGTAAAGAGATTCAGTTCAGTTAGCAAACATCTGTTCTCACTATGAACTAGGCATGATAGGCAGTGGTGAAATAAAGACATGGTAGAAAATGTTGTCTTCTAAGAACTTCCACATGCAGAAACACAAGACCACACATCTCAGGAGGGTGTCAATACTCTCTAGAAGTAGGCTTAGGAAAATCAGAAGTTTTCCAAAGATGGGAATAATTGCAAACAAAGAAGTCAAGATGAGGCAGTATTGTTGCATATCTATGTTGAATATCCATATCCTAGACACCAAGCTGGGAATATCAACATGGAGAAGACAAAGATTTTTGTTACCAAGAGGGACACAGGAAGGAGTCTGAAAACAGATGTGTACACAAGAAACCATGGAAACCCTGGGGAAACTGCACTTAGGACTGAAGATGTGAAAGTTGGAGAGTTTGGGAATCCAACATGAGAGGGGAGATCAGATCCTTCATTCTCCAGATGACAAACCTGAAATAATATCAATAAACCCAACTTCCATGCAATGACCATTTAGAAAGACAGATAGAATGGAACTAATTCCTTTTAGATCTTTCATTAAGCCTGTAACTTAAATTTCAATAAGTACCAGCTGACTTCATTTAATATAAGGAAGTCAATGCTTATTTTTGTGGCCAAATTGATATAGTATACACTGACACATTCTAGAGTTTTGGATTATTTTCTGCATTTCAGTAAGGCCAGTATGAAAATATCAAATATCTTTAGGTTTGATCAACTTCCAGGAAAAAAAATATTAAGTCCATGATGAAAGGTAGAAAAAGAATATTTTGAGATAAACCTTCAAATACAGTAAAAAAAAGTTTTAAAACTTATTTTATGATAAGTTCTAAATTAGTTCCCAGACTCATGCATCTTCATCAAAAAAGACAGATTTTGAAGCACATTTCAGATTTTTTTTATTTGAATCTTCACAGGTAGACCTTGGAATTTATGTTTTCCAAATTGTTTTAATGATTCTGGGGTACAGCCAGGTTTGGAAGCTCCAATCCAAATAATGCTACCTGTAGTGAAAAACTGTTTCAAGAAGAGATTATTTTTGTAATATCTATTTCTTAATAAAGACATAGTGAGTGACAAAATATGCTTTAGCTATAAAACAATATCGGAGAAGGCAATGGCACCCCACTCCAGTACTTTTGCCTGGAGGATCCCATGGGTGGAGGAGCCTGGTGGTCTGCAGTCCGTGGGTTCGCTAGAGTCGGACACGACTGAGCGACTTCACTTTCACTTTTCACTTTCATGCATTGGGGAAGGAAATGGCAACCCACTCCAGTGTTCTTGCCTGGAGAATCTCAGGGACGGGTGAGCCTGGTGGGCTGCCGTCTATGGGGTCGCACAGAGTCAGACACGACAGACGCGACTTAGCAGCAGCAGCATAAAAGAATATATGGAATGAGTAAATTAAAAAATATTTGCCCTCAAAGGAACTTTGGATATAATATTTGTTATTAAAGATATAATTAATATCTAACTAGGAGTTAGCAGCAGCAGGAGTTAATATACAGAATTTATTAAAAAAAAAAAAAAACTCATACAACTCAACGACAAAAACAAAACAAATTTGATTCCAACCACTACGGAAAAAAATACGGAGGTTCTTCAAAAAAAATTAAAATTTAACTGTCGTATGATTCAGTCCTTCCACTTTTGGTTATTTACCTGAAGAAAACTATAGCACTAATATGCAAAAATATAGACAACTCTGTGTTCATTGCAGCATTACTTACAATAGCCCAAGATATGAAAGTGACCAAGTATCCATAGAGAGATGAATGGATAAAGATGTGATTTGTGTGTATACACAGATACACACACACAAACACACACTTACACATATATGCACAATGGAATGTTACTAAGCCATTAAAAAGAATAGGATCTTTCCATCTGTAACATGATGACTGGGCCCAGAAGGTACCATACGAGTGAAATAAGTCAGGCAGAGAGGGACAAATACTGTATGATTGCATTTGTATGTGAAATCTAGGAAGGCAAAACAAACAAAACAGAATCAGATTCATAGATACAAAGAACAAACTGGTGACTGCCAGGTGAAGGGTGTGGGGGGATGGGCAAAACAGGTGAAGGGCACTAAGAGGCGAAACTTTGCGCTATGTACACGCACACTCAAGGCTGATTCATGTCAATGTATGGCAAAACCCATCACAATATTGAAAGTAATTAACTGCCAATTAAAATAAATTAATTTTAAAAAATTAAATAAGTTGTAGGGATATCATATACAGGGGATATGGTCAATAATATTTAATAAGTTATGGTACAGATGGTAGCTAGATTATCATGACTATCTCATAATGCATACAGATGTTGAATCACTATGTTGTACCCTGAAACTAGTTATAACATTGTAAGTTAATTTTACTTCAGTTTTTCTAAAAGTTAAAAATATAGATGGAGAAGGCAACGGCACCCCACTCCAGTACTTTTGCCTGGAAAATCCCATGGATGGAGGAGCCTGGTAGGCTGCAGTCCATGGGGTCGCGAAGAGTCAGACACGACTGAGCGGCTTCCCTTTCACTTTTCACTTTCATGCATTGGAGAAGGAAATGGCAACCCACTCCAGTGTTCTTGCCTGGAGAATCCCAGGGACAGTGAAGCCTGGTGGACTACCGTCTATGGAGTCGCACAGAGTCGGACACGACTGAAGCGACTTAGCAGCAGCAGCAGTAGCAGCATATATATAGGAAATTGAAGAAATACTAGAAAACAATAGAAGAGAAAGAATTGATATAGAAGAAAGTTTAGATTGTAAATGATAGGAGTAATGATAGGAGTTAGGAGAGAAAATGCCCTTTCAATACTGGATGTTCATATTATATATATATATATATATCTGCTATCCAAATGAAAACTGAAATCATACTTTAGAAAGTAATTTGCATTATTTTTATGTTAAAATATGGTATAATATTTCTATTTTATTCTAATTCCCCCATCCTCCTTAATGTTTGATTAGTATTTCATTGTACTGGAGTACTGTAATTTAACTAAAGAAGTTAAATTCTTCCGCATATGTCCCACACTTGACCACCATCTCAAGCCAGATCTCAAGTCCCAAACTCCTTACCCAATTTGTGTTTTAGTTACTACTAACAAAATAGTACAAGTTCACATTGTAAACATAGCATAGTACTTACTTATCATCTGCTTAAAATTTTCTAATACTTCCCCAATATATACACGAATGCAAGTTTCTTTTCCTAGTTAACAGAGCACTACATAATCTGGTCTTTTTTTTTAATGTTAGCCTTCTCTCTCACACTCTCCACTTCACCCTCTCTGTTCTAGCCAAACTAGCCTTTGCTTCCTACAAATCAACAGATTTGTTACTCCCTAAGAGCCTTTGCTCTAACCACACTCTCTAATGGCAATCCCATGACCCCACTTTTTGCCTGGCTTCGGTTAGTCAGATCTATAGCAAGATTCGTGTCCATCTGTATAGATACACTGACACTTATTATCATATTGTTTAGTTTAAATATTTGGGATACACACGTCACAACCTAATGTTTACATTGCCTAGTTATTTTTTAGAAATTTATTTAGTATTAACAACCTATCAGTGCACCCCCCCCAAAAAAAAACAGTGTGCAAATTCTATGAAAACAAACACCTATATGGTCATTACTGTAAGCCCAGTGCCTACTTGCTACATAGCAGGTAATGAATAGATGTTTGTTGAATAAAAGGATGAATACACAAAAGAATAAATATTCTAGCCTCTCCTTCCTGACAACATGTCCTAAGCCAGCACATTTTACCTTCTACTGACCAAGTGAAATAGTGGTGCTTCACCAATCCCACTATCCTCCACTGTGGCTTTTACAACTCCAAGTTCAGGATGATCTTAGGGATCCTATCAGGCTACTCCAGCCAGCTCTCTTGTGTCCTTCTCTTCTTCAAAGAGTTCATGTTATAGAAAAATAATTCAATTCATCTCCAATGATAAGGACTCGGAATACCATGCTCTCACTCTAAGTAATTCACAAAGGAGGTAGCACGAGACCCAGAGCGGAAGTTATAGCTTTGGCTCTAGAATGTTCTCCTCTGTCTGAAGCCCTACTTTAGATAATTGTAAAAGGAGAGGACTCAGTTACTGGGGATCCTACACATTGCACCCTATAAGAGAAGAAACCAAAGAGCCACATATTCTACCATCTAGATAATCCAAGAGCTTAACCTAAATTAATCCAAATCTAGAGGCAAAGACTATCTTCCATATTGATCAAGCTGCTCTGAATTCTTGGTGGATTCACATAACCAAGGAGCAATTCAATGGGAATTGTCATAGGAATAGAGTACCTATGATAGGTCACCTGAATCAAGCCCTGGATGTGATAGCATTTGAACAAGCCCTTCTAAGCAAGAGTAAGCTGAAGAGGCAGCTATGATTCACACTGCAATAAAGAGTTAATTCCTTTGGCAATAAATATGAAATTTATTGCAATTTCATTGGCTTATCAAGTATTGCATAACATTAATATAGATGACCTTTGAGTGAAGTCTTTCAGGAAACAAACTAGACTGAACTTAAATACATCCACATTTCTTATTGTTTTTAGATATGATGACATTAATTTGTAAGTGACTATATCCATGTCAAAGAGAGTCTGCTTTGCATTGTCCTATGGTCATTTATGTATAGGATAAATGACAAACTCTTGGACAGAGGTATAAAATTAATATTCAAAATCAATTCAAGAATCCAGGAGTCATGGCAGATGACTGGATGAAAACCAAATTGAAATGTTTGCATGGGTGCTAAGTTGCTTAGTCGTGTCCAACTCTTTGCGACCCTGTGGACTGTAGCCTGCCAGGATCTTCTGTCCACAGGATTGTCCAGACAAGAATACTGGGCTGGATTGCCATTCCCTTCTTCAGGGATCTCCCCAACCCAGGGATCGAGCTCATGTCTCTTATGTCTCCTGCTTTGGCAGGTGGACTCTTTACCACTGGGAAGCCCTTAAAGCTATTATATATTAATATCAATCCTTTCTCAAACTTAAATTTTATTATATTCTACAGTTTACAAAAGTGGTTAACATTTTTCATGTTGTGTTATTAATATTTAAGCTTCACTACACTCTATGAGTCTTAAATGATGATTTTTATGTACACTTTATAAAACATCAAAAATCTGACTCTCATAAGGGTTGAACTGTGCAAGTTTAGGTTTCACATTTCAGTTTATACTTCCTAGGTGTCTCCGATTTGCCAGTCAGCCTACTAGATGCTATAAAATCAAAGATGAAAATGACTGGACTCCTGATAAGATCTGACTCTTGATAAGATGTGATGGGGCTTCCCTGCTGGCTCAGATGGTAAAGAATCCATCTGCAATTCAGGAGATCCAATTCAGTCCCTGGGCTGGGAAGATCCCCTGGAGAAGGAAATGGCTACCTACTTCAGTATTCATGGGCTTCCCTGGTGGCTCAGACAGTAAAGAATCTGCCTGCAATGTGGAAGACCTGGGTTTGATCCCTGGGTTGGGAAGATTTCCTGGAGAAGGGAATGACTACCTACTCTAGTATTCTTGCCTGGAGAATTCCATGGACAGAGGAGTCTGGCGGGCTACAGTGTATGGGCTTGCAAAGGGTCACACATGACTAAGGGACTAACAGATGGTTAAATAATTCAATTAAATATAATAAGTGCTAACAAACAATGTCTTACTATATAGCACAGGGAACTCTACACAATGTTATGTGACAGACTGGATGAAAGAGGAGTTTGGGGGAGAATAGATACATGTATATGTATGGCTGAGTCCCTTTGCTATCCACTTGAAACTATCACAACATTGTTAGTTGGCATTGTCAGTATTAATTTTATCTGTATTAATCCAATACAGATAAAAAGTTAAAAATGAAATAAAAATATTTTTAAAATATATAATAAGTGCAGGAGTGGAGGTGTTCACAATTAACTGATCACATATCTCTGTATACAAGAACTATATCATTATGTAGGCCACAAACTGCATTATGTGCTGCTTAGCCATGTGTTTTGGTTGAAAGTATGATATATTCTGAAAAATAAATGGACTCATATGGAAGAGATACTTCTTTCCAAAGAAAGATCTCATATTAATAAGAGAAGATTAAAAGTTACTTCTGAGAAGGATTCTTAGAATCAGAAAGTCAAGGTAGGGTCACCAGCCATCCTGGTTTTCCTAGAACTGAGGTGTTTACCAGGACACTGGACTTCCAGTGCTAAAATTCAGAAAATCCTCAATGGTTGGTCAACTTAAGTCAATATTAAGAAATAAAATGAGTTTCTTACCCCAAGAAGCAATTTCAGTTAGGCTCAACTTCATGGTTTAGACCCATTTGTTTCCGGTTTGGGTTGGCATATAAAAACCAACGAAGAAGAGGAAGCCAAATGATAATTTATATTTGTAGAATACTTAAGGATTATAAAACTTGGTCTCAATCTTTAAAATTACCCATGTGCGTCTCATGACACTGATAAGAACAAATATCCTTAACTCCATTTTACAGATAAAGAAACAGACTCAAAGGGTTAAGAAATTTGGCCAAGGACATAAAACTCATAAGCACCAGGGAAAAACCTAGAACCCAAGACTGTGCAAGGATCCTTCAATGCCTGGTAGTAAAACGTTCAATTGTGTAATAGCCTAGATCACCCAGTCAAAAATATTATTCATGAGTATTTGTATATTTAGAGTGCAATCAATCAACAGGAGAATGAGGAGTGGCATAAAGTCAAGTGGAAATTTATAAATACTAAGACACTCAACTTCTGGGGCAGTTTAACCAAAAGATGTGTGCATACCTAATTTCTCTGAAGTACTCAATTTTATAACTGTCTGGTTAACTTTATTGCTGTGTTGCAATGGTGATAAATATCAACCCCAGATGGTGCTTTGGAAATCACAAAGCACTACACAAATACAATATTTTACGGTTATTATTTAATTTATGCACAGCAAGTCAGGATCTAAGCACCTGGTACTTTATCAGTATTCCGGTTAGTTTTCCACTCTTGAATAGATGAGTCAGATATTGTTCCTGTTCTCAATGTATCTGGGGTTAAAGTCATATTTGCCACTCATTTCAGTGCTAGGGTGGCACAATGCACACTCATTTATTCTGCATTAGTAGTTCTTCCACCTTCTTATCTGATTGCTAAAGCTCCTTTTGGGTGGGCCAAACACACACATTTTTGTGGCATTTCCCATTATAAATTTGACCATAAAAAACTTTCACATTATAAATTTTACCATACAAAAGTTCAGATCATCCAATGAATTTTTAAGAATGATAAAAATAAAATACCTCAAACTGAATCTTTCACACATTCAAATTCTTGTGCTTCCTGTTATAACTGAAGAGGTTTATAGTTAGAAAGGAAACCATTAACTGCTTATTTAAGAATGTCCTTATCCATTTGCATTGTTTCAGATCCATACATAAGATCAGTTGCTCAAGATGAGAAAAATGATGGAATACCATGTTTCTAAACAAGATAAGCCATTCTAATTTTTCTCCTCCTGCTAGAGAGTGATTTTTCCTCCGGACTGGATGATCTGGAGAGTTGATGTGGAGTGGGAGGGGGGGGGGCGGGTTTCAAGATTGGGAACTCATGTACACCTGAGATGAAAAAAATAAAAATTAAAAATTAAAAAAAAAAAATAAAGTTATCTCCAGGATAAAAAAAAAAAAAAATCTCATAAAAATATCTGTGATCATGAAGATCTGTATATTCCAAAATGCCAAATAGCAATTTTTACACTGAAAAATCAATGTGATGTTTTGCAAGTTTCATACAACTGCCCAGAGAATGATGTAATTCAATGACATAACAGTATAGAATAATGACATAACCTATAGCAGTGTGTAATCATTCAGGAAGTGTGGCAAAGATGGCTAGCTGACTACAAAAAATTGTTCCACCTTCTAGAATATCATAGGTGTTTTTCAGAGGCATCTCCCCAGGCAGTGAGTGTATTTCCCAGTACCCCCTTGTAGTTTCAAGGTACAGTCACATGACTAGTTCACACCAATAATTGTGAGCAAAGTGATGTGAGTTATTTCTAAGCCTGAATCTTTAAAAGAGGCAGTTGTTCGCTCATCACTCAGTTTCCCTCCACTGGTTGGAGCCTCGTGGATGGTGGAGCAACAGGATGGAATGATCCTGAGTCGTGAAACACTGCGAGGAAGGCCACCACCAAGTAGTAACATCCTCAACAGATTCTTTGAGGAATGATAAACCACTGGCATTTTAAGTGGCATTATTTTTCAGTAGGAACCATTACCCTAATCAAATATTTTAAGCAAATACATCCCACCACTAACATCCCTCTGGTGTTCTGTCCAGGAAAATATGAAAGCCAGATCAACATTCAAGTTCTTAATTATGTGTGGACACAATAGGCCTCATCTACCCTTGATGTTTATGTTGGCCAGGTGGCGCTAGATGTAAAGACCCCGCCTGCCAATGTAGGAGACCTAAGAGACACGAGTTTGATCCCTGGGTTGGCAAGATATCCTGGAGAAGGAAACAACAGCCCACTCCAGTATTCTTGCCTGGGAAAATCCACAGACGGAGGAGCCTGGCGGGCTACAGTCTGTGGGATCGTAAAGAGTCAGACATTTTAACTGAAGCAACATAGCACCCTTGACGTTTAACCACACTGCCTGCTGCAAGCTGTCATTCACATGGGCTATCTTCTCAGGCTGGAGAACTTCTTACTTATCTTCTGAATTTAGCTATTACTATTTGTCTCTCAGACTTCTGTTTGAATATTACTTCTTTAAAGAAGTCTTTTCTACCTCCCAATTTAGTCATTTCTCTTCTTTATGGCTACCACAGTGCCAAGCATCTGTTCTTAGAAATTATGACCAATGTAAATTTACATTGACTTTTTGGAATTTTTTATTGATATCTGATTTCTTTACAAGACTATAAGCTTTTGAACTTCAGAAATAATGGCCTCTGGTTTTTCTCATTCTTATGCCCACCATATCTTGCACAGATCCAAACACAGTTAAATAGATTTAATGAACAAGTAGCTCAGTGTGGTATCATGACAGATGAAGACCAGAGAATGTAAAGAACTTGATGAAGGTACTTTTAAGGAATTCATACTGTTCTCTTTTCCTTCAAGTTAATTACCAGCTTTTTAATGTCTCAGTAGAGAGAACAGTGAGTTGGTCACAGATAAATTGACATTAAATAGAAGACAAACTGACTTATGGTAATAAATTTAATATTTTATCTCTGACAAAAGACCATATATCTAATCTTACTCATTAAAAGCTTCAAGTTTTGTCCTTCTAAGAATCATAATCATGGGAGTAAAAAATATCATAGTAACATTTGCTGATTCTATAACCTATAAAATATCCCCAGATAGCTGATCATTGTAACAAAACATGGAAAAATACAACTTCACTAAGACCCTATTTTGGTCCATTGGTGGAATGATTTCCCTTAACTGTCTCCTCTGAGGAAGAAATATGACTATTCTAGGGGTGAAATTGAGAAAAGAACTTGATATATACAATTCAGCTTTTTCCTTTCTCTCTTTGGACTCTTTCTGCTAAGAAGAAGGAAACATGCACCTCGTGCTTCCAAAAAGTAAACACATTGGGGTCAGTGCCTTGGTCAGCATTCCGGAAATGTTTTTGGCTTATCCTGTTTTTTTCTCTCTACTTACCTTAGGAAGTTGCCTAGTTATAAGGCTGGAATTCTGGGTTAAACACATGCTACTCCTTAGACTCAGACATCTCCTGCCTATCCACAAGTTTCCTATTTCATTCAGTTAATCGTCAGTATCATTTAGATCTGAGCTGAATTATTTCTTCTTTAGAGTAACCTTCCTAACACGCTCCTAAGTAAATTCAAGAGTCCTTCCTTCTTCCCCCAATAAGGAGGCCTCAAGCAAAGGCACCTGGAGTTGACCTCTGCCTAAGGTCTCAGATAAAGAGACCCTGAAGGCAGGTACCCACCAAATCCAAGAATGAAAATATGTGAAATACATGACTGGCCAGGGGGCCTGAGTCCTTGACTGCAACTGCCTTCGGAGACCATAATGGGTTGGCTGTACACAGGTCTGCCCTGGAGAGGGCAGCTTTCTCTCATCTGGTCTCCCAGGTAAAGTCTTGGTAATTACTTATGATCAGGTCTGAAAATTACTCACTGGCTTTTGGACAAGAGTCAGATTTCTCAGTGTTTGCTTCCAAGAGGCTCACTGACACAGTGGTCAGCAGAAAGTCTAGTTCCTCACCATATGGATCTTGCCATAGATTGGTTGAGGGTCCTCATGGCATGGCAGTAATTGTCTTCCCCCAAAGTGAATGTCTAAAAGAAAGAACAAGGGGGGAGTGGCAGGGCCTTTTACAACTGCATGTCAAAAGGCACAGTCATCACAGTTTCCTCTTTAGAAGCAAAGGACTGAAGGAGAGAGGAATTAGATTCCACTTTTTGAAGGGAGAAATGTCAAAGAATCTAGATGCCTGTTTTTAAACAACCACACTTAAGGAGATCATCTTAAGAACAAGATAAGAAGAATTCTGCTCCTGGTCATGAATTAAAGTCACACAGCTCAGCTGCTACTTTGACCTCCATTTGTTCAACTCTGGTTCCAAACTTAGGTTAGGGAAGAAGATTTAATTAAATACCAACCTTAAACCCCATGAGCCTAGTTTTAAATAGAGTTTTTAACACAGTTAACTGATTTCATTTAATCTGTAAATTTACACAGTCTATCAGTTTAATAGTAGAAACATGATCAAATTATTCATGTAATAGTTGACTGATCATTAATGCTTAAGATTATGGCAGATTCAGAAGACTACTGCTGCTGCTAAGTCGCTTCAGTCGTGTCCGACTCTGTGCAACCCCATAGATGGCAGCCCACCAGGCTCCCCCATCCCTGGAATTCTCCAGGTAAGAACACGAGTGAGTTGCCATTTCCTTCTCCAATGGAGGAAAGTGGAAAGTGAAAAGTGAAAGTGAAGTCACTCAGTCATGTCCGACTCTTAGCAACCCCATGGACTGCAGCCTACCAGACTCCTCCATCCACAGGATTTTCCAGGCAAGAGTACTGGAGTGGTTAGCCACTGCCTTCTCCTGCTATAACAGTATTAAGTAGGATAGTTTTCTCTTTTAATATGAAATATTTACCATAGTTAACAGCAATTCTAAAAAAAGATAGAAAGGCTACAATCTAAAATATCAACCTCAGAAAACATAATGATCATCAACATCTTTTTAAACCACATTTTCAGATGTCAATACCAAAAAGTGAAACATTAGAATTTACTTTTTTTAACCGAATGCTCGTAAACAAATGAACTGAGTTTAATTTATTTATTACTGAAGGAAAGATGGCAACAACCTTTGAGGATTTGGAGTTTTGTTTTATTTAATGTTAGGAAATTCTAGGAAACTGTCACTCCTGCGCTACTTAGATCTACAGTTGCAGTGTATTTACTTGAACAAAAATTCAGTTTATAAACTCTGCCGAGGAAATAAAAGCAACTTTACATTGGTGGTGGTATTACTTTTAACATGAGATTTTCTGAAAAACATTGTGCAACACATTATTACTTGAGATCCTCTTCCTGTATTATTAAGTAACTAATCCAAACAAAATACACCAAATCCCCTACAGATTTATGGGAAAATTATTGGCCAATGGACATCTCAACATTTTTCTTTCAAATGTTGATTTTTTTTCTTTATTGCATGGTTCATTGTCCAAGAAATAATTGTTAACTGCTTCTTTTAGTTGAAGAAATATTAGAAATTGAAACCAATTCCCAAGTAAAAAACCCCATAGCTGTGGATCTTCATGGTTTCTCCATGAAGATCATCTCTATGTGTTCCAACTCCAAGTTTCATAAAAATAAAAAATAAAAATAAAAAACAAACAACAACAACAACAAAAACACCAACAACTGTGGTCCATCTTGTTCACTGTTGTCTTGCCAGGCTCTTGCCCCATGCCTGGCTGACTAAATAGCTGTGGAAGAAATTAGGTAAAGCTACACTTTAGAACAAAATTATTGACCTACCATGAAAAAGGCAGGGGGGAAGGTATTTTTATTATAAAATCCCCCTATAGGCATGAGGAATTTTTTCAGACTGAGCTTTGAGAAGAGGATAACTATGTCCTAACTGCTGTGTGACTTTTAATTCCTTCAACTTTCAGGACTATTCTGATACTTGTTTAATTAGTGACTGTAAAGCTTTCTGAAAATGGAAAATCCCAGACACATATTGAATTTTTTTAACTTTAAGTAAGGAAAACTTTTTACGTATTCAGACACTTGGTGAGTACTGGAGGTGGGGGTGGGGGTTGGGATCAGTACTGAGCAAGACCCTAAGGGTTTGCATTCTAGCAATGGATAGAGATACTAAACAATTAACTACATAATCATTAGCTTAATTATCGATGCAATGGCTGAATAGAGGATATATTGTAAGAGGACTTGAGCTAGTGTGGGGAGTCAGAGAGGACTTTCTTGACTAAATAATATTTAAGCTGGATTGTACAAGATAAGTACAAATTCATGAATAGGCAAGGGTTTCTTGAGAATAGAAGATGGGAAATAGTGAAGGGAGAGGGGGAAAAAAAAGTCCAGGGCAGAAAGGAGTAGAGAAATATCTGAGTAGAAATGGAATATAGTGTATTCAGAATGACAGAAGACCATGTGACTTGAATTCAGAAAGCCTATTGATGGTTTACTGTGACACTAATAAGGGGTAAAGCAATCTGAGTATATTTACTTCCTTAAAAGATTATTTTGGTTCCTGTTCTAGGGCAAGATGGTATAGAATAATTTATTCTGTTCTCCTCTATAAATAAAACAAAACACCAAGGAAAAAGTCTATTAGACCATGATGAAGGAACTCTAAAAGTAAGCTGAAGGAATGTCAATAGCACTGGCTAGGGAGGAGGAACAGACCTTGAGGACACAAGGGCTGGCTATGTGGTGAAATTTCCTAGGTTTTCTTTTTATCTCCCATATGCTCCTAGACTGGACACAGGAGCAATCTAAAGCCCAGAACCACTGCAGGCATAAGCCAAATAAACACAACCCAAAAGAAAAGCTTGTCCTTTCTGGCTAACAACCAGGGAAAGGAAAGCACAACAGACACAGTGAAGAGGCATAGCCCTTGTTCCACTATTTGGACTTGGCACTGGTCTGATCCACTGGAACTGAGAGCAGGAAGCCGCAACCATCCCATCCTCACTGCACTTCCAGCTTCCAGGGACAGTCTTGCCCTTGGCAGGAGGAGCATCCACAGTGGCCTTTGTCTCCCTGTCCTCCACTCAGGCTCAAAGGAGGGCCAGGCCCCATAGCTTCTGCTCTCCTGTCCCCTTCCAGAAGCTGGCCCAGTGACACCAGACAACCCAGGGAAGTATCATCTATACCTGGAGATGAAACCAGCAGGGCTGACTTGAGTGGCTTAAACAACAGACATTTGTTTCTCATAGTACTGGAAGCTATAACTTTAAGATCAAGGGGCCAGCAGTGTTCTGTGAAGAACACATGAGTGGTTCCTAGGGATTCGATAGAGGGGAGGGGAAGTGTATGGTTTAAAGGGGTAACAAGGAGTCTTATGATGGTGCCACTTAGTACTTTGATTGCGGTGGTGGTTACACAAAGCTGACACCTGTGTTAAAATTGTATAGAGCTACACACACAAAAATGTGTGCAAAACTGGTGACATATGAATTATTTCTATGGATTATACCAACGTCAATGTCTTGTTTTTGATATTGTACTATAGTCGTGCAAGATGCTATGGTTGATGGAGGATAAGGGAAGGATACACAGGAATTCTTTGTACATTTCTCCATAAACTCCTATAACTCTATCATAATTTCAAAACAAAAAGTTGGGGGAAAAACCCCACAGTGCTTGGTTTGTATGTGAAAGTTGGACCAAGGGCAAGAACAAGTGGGGGAAGACCTGGTAAAGAATCAGCTCGGCTGGTTAAGAATTCGCCTGCAATGCAGAGGACCTGGGTTTGATTCCTTGGTTGGGAAGATCCTCTGGAGAACGGAAAGGCTACCCACTCCAGTTTACTGGCCAGGAGAATTTCAAAGATTGTACAGTCTTAAAACTCAACATTCAGAAAAGTAAAATCATGGAATCTTGTCCCATCACTTTGTGGCAAATAGATGGGGAAACAACAGAAACAGTGACAGACCTTTTCTTGGGCTCTGAAATCACTGCAGATGGTGGCTGCAGCCATGAAATTAAGACACTTGCTCCTTGGAAGAAAAGCTATGGCCAACCTAGACAGCATATTAAAAAGCAGAGACATTGCCGACAAAAGTCTGTCTAGTCAAAGCTGCTGCTGCTGCTGCTGCTGCAGCTAAGTCGCTTCAGTCGTGTCCGACTCTGTGCAACCCCATAGACAGCAGCCCACCAGGCTCCACCGTCCATGGGATTCTCCAGGCAAGAACACTGGAGTGGGTTTCCATGTCTTTCTCCAATGCATGAAAGTGAAAAGTGAAAGTGAAGTCACTCAGTCGTGTCCGATCCTCAGTGACCCCATGGACACTTATTTTGCTTTACAATACTGTATTGGTTTTGCCATACATTGACATGAATTTGCCATGGGTGTACATGAATTCCCAATCCTGAACCCCCTTCCACCTCCCACCCAATATCATCTCTCTGGATCATCCCTGTGCACCAGCCCCAAGCATCCTGTATCCTGTATCAAACCTAGACTGGCGATTCGTTTCTTGCATGATAGTATACATGTTTCAATGCCATTCTCCTAAATCATCCAACCCTCTCCCTCTCCCANGCAGTTTGTGGAGTTCTCTTTATTGTGGAGTTTCCTCACTGTGGGTGGGGTTGTATCAGTGGCTTGTCAAAGTTTCTTGGTTAGGGAAGCTTGTGTAGGTGTTCTGGTAGGTGGAGCTGGATTTCTTCTCTCTGGGGTACAATGAAGTGTCCAGTAATGAGTTATGAGATGTCAATGGTTTGGGGGTAAGTTTGGGCAGCCTTTATATTGAAGCTCAGGGCTGTGTTCCTGTGTTTCTGGGGAATTTGCATGGTATGTCTTGCTCTGGAACTTGTTGGCCCTTGGGTGGTACTTGGTTTCAGTGTAGGTATGGAGACATTTGATGAGCTCCTATCAATTAATGTTCCCTGGAGTGAGGAGTTCTCTGATGTTCTCAGGATTTGGACTTAAGCCTCCTGCTTCTGGTTTTCAGTCTTATTTTACAGTAGTCTCAAGACTTCTCCTATACAGCACTGTTGATAAAACATCTAGGTTAAAGATGAAAAGTTTCTCCACANGTACTTGGTTTCAGTGTAGGTATGGAGACATTTGATGAGCTCCTATCAATTAATGTTCCCTGGAGTGAGGAGTTCTCTGATGTTCTCAGGATTTGGACTTAAGCCTCCTGCTTCTGGTTTTCAGTCTTATTTTACAGTAGTCTCAAGACTTCTCCTATACAGCACTGTTGATAAAACATCTAGGTTAAAGATGAAAAGTTTCTCCACAATGAGGGATATCCAGAGAGGTTCACAGAGTTACATGGAGAAGAGAAGAGGGAGGAGGGAGTTAGAGGTGACCTGAATGAGNCAGTTTTATTTTTACAGTAGCCTCAAGACTTCTCCATCTATATAGCACCAATGATAAAACATCTAGGTTAGAGATGAAAAGCTTCTCCACATTGAGGGGCACCCAGAGAGGTGTTTGCTTTAAAAATAGGGTCTTTTTTTTTTTTGAAAAGTAATAGTAGAATATAAAAATAAAAATAAAGGAGAAATAGAGGACTTAAAATTTTTAAAAAGTTAAATAAAAAAAAAGAGAAAGAAAAGAAGCAAAAACAATCAAACAGCAACATCAACAACAACAAAAAAAGAGAATGATCGTAAAAATAGTAAAGATATATCTGGGGCTTTCTCTGGTATTGTGGGCAGTGGGGGTCACTTCCAAGGCGGCTCCCTCTGTTCAGCTTCTTCTGTTTGCTGGTCTCTTCAGTGTCTGTTTTCTGCCCTGACACAAGGGGAACGGTGGTGGACATTTCTTTTTTTTTTTTTTTTTTAGGCTCACTTGTTCAGTCGCGCTGTGGGGAGGGAGGGATGCTGCAAACGAATAACACTGGCATGTGCTTGCAGAGTCTCAGCCATGCATGCTCATGGTGTACACTGCTCAGGCTCTACGTTGCTCCACCAGGAACTATCTGAGGCCAACCCTAGGCTGCATGCACCTCCCCAGTCTAAGCCACTTAGGCTCAGCTCTCAAGTAGCCCTCAGAGGTGCACATTCGGTTGTGCCTGCATTTTGTGCCCTTCCCAGGTCCGAGTAGCTCAGGTGTTTGGCAAGTGCAATCGATGTGACTTATTGCCTTTTCTGTCCCTGCTTCTCAGTTTTCTGGGTGTACTGTTGGTGCCCCTTCTGAGGCAGATTGTGACTGTCCAGAACCCCAAGAAGTCTTAGCAAAGAAGCCTGCTTGCAGTTTGGTAGGAAATGTCTCTGGAAGGTGATTTCCCCCTTCCAGCCCTTATGGCTCTGGCTGCCTGTCACCAGAGGGGGATGGTTTGCAGCCGGCTATTTATGTTCTGGCCTTTGTTCTGTGCGTGGTCCTGATGGTGTCTTATGTCAGAGCTTTTCACATGGTACCTTTCCCACCGTCTGGTGTGCTAGCCCAAGTTAGTTAGCTCTAGTTACACTCATGGCATTCTGGCCTGACTCTTAAAAAACACTGCAGCCTGCGCCTCCCTGCCCAGCCCCCACTTACTAGTGGTGGATGCACGCATCTGCGCTGCTTCTCTGCTGGGGGAGTTACCGTTGGGCTCATAATCTGTTGGTTTTAATTATTTATTTATTTTTCTTCCCTGTTATGTTTCCCTTTGTGCTTCCAAGGCTCGCCACAGACTCGGCAGTAAGAGTGTTTCCTGGTGTTTGGAAACTTCTCTCTTTTTAAGACTCCCTTCTCAGGACAGGACTCCCTTCCCAGGATGGAGCTCCCTCCCTACCTCCTTTGTCTCTTTTTTGTCTTTTATATTTTTTCCTACCTGTTTTTGAAGACAATTATCTGCTTTTCTGGGTGCCTGATGTCCTCTGGCAGCATTCAGAAGTTGTTTTGTGGAATTTACTCAGTGTTGAAATGTTCTTTTGATGAATTTGTGAGGGAGAAAGTGGTCTCCCTGTCCTATTCCTCCACCATCTTAGGACTGCCTCCTCACTTTCACTTCAATATAATATCATTAAGATGTAATAATGATTTAGATATGAAGGTTGTGGAGAAAGAAAAACAGAGGTTTCTGATTTGTAAGGCTTTTGGAAGACACTGAGACAAGAAATAATAAAGTTAAAAACCCACTGAGAGTGGGTGAATATGACAAGTACTATTTGGGATATGTTCATTTTGAAATACCTAGAAAGTATAGTGATGTAAATGTTATTGGTCGAATATATGAGTCAGGGCTCAGAAATTAAAGCTAAAATATATAAGCTTGAGTTGTCAGTGGAGAGGTAACCATGGATATGGCTATTCTATATGTGCGTCTGCTCAGTCACTTCAGACATGTCTGACTCTTTGCGACCCCATGGACTGTAGCCTGCCAGGCTCCATTTGTCCATGGGATTCTCCAGGCAAAAATACTGGAGTGGGTTACCACACCCTTCTCCAGGGGAGCTCCCTGACCTGGGTATTGAACCCACAACTCTTGCATAGCAGGCAGATTTTTTACCCTCTGAACCACCTGGGGGACCATGGCTTCCAGTCCTAGGAAACCCATGGTTATCCTAAGAAAAGGAAAGCATGGAGTGACAGGTGAAGATGGAGGACAGAACTTGAGGAAACTACATTGTTTTGAGTTCAGGAAGTAAGAAAAGAAGGATGAAATTGTAAAAGAAACAAGGAAAGAGAGGTCAGTGGATGTCAGATTATATGAACTCAGCAAATGTATGATCTTTGATGGTTGCTGCTGCTGCTGCTACTGCTGCTGCTAAGTTGCTTCAGTCATGTCTGACTTTGTGTGACCCCATAGATGGCAGCAATATTGTTCAAATCAGGTAGACTTTGAGGAGGATTAAGAAGGTCTTCCCTGGTGGCTCAGATTATAAAGAATCTGCCTGCAAGCCAAGAGACATGGGTTCAATCCCTGGGTCTGGAAGATCCCCTGGAGAAAGGAATAGCGACTCACTCCTGTACTCTTGCCCAAAGAATTCCATGGACAGAGGAGCCTGATGGGCTACAGTCCTTGGAATCACAGAGAGTTGGACATGACTGAGCAAGTAAAATTTTACTTTCACTTTGGGGTTTCGCAGGTGGCACTAGTGGTAAAGAACCCTCCTGTCAATGCAAGAGACATAAGAGACGCAGGTTCAATCCCTGGGTTGAGAAGATCTCCTGGAGGAGGGCATGGCAACCCACTCCAATATTCTTGCCTGCAGAATCCCATGGACAGAGGCGCCTGGAGGGCTACAGTCCATGGGGTCACAAAGAGTCGGACGTGACTGAAGCAACTTAGCACACATGCTGGGAGAAGATGTAAAATATATCCTTAGTTTGAAAGGAATTGCCCATTCTCTTCTATTTTACTATGAGGCATTTAGAGAAGAGGCTTTTCGTGACTCAAAGTGGTTGTCCTGTGTTTTATTATGCCCAGAAGAATGCTGGAACTAGACAGGGGAATGTCTGTGCTGCATCCCGAGGTTAGTTTGAACATTTTAAGTAGCACTGCACTGACTCTTTATTGTTTCCCAAGTGCTCCAATAGATTCCTGCTTAAGAAAAACAAAAGACAACAGAACCTTATTTGGCTATAACTCTTTTTTTTTTTTTTTTTTTTTGAGAGTCTCAAGTATCCTTTGGACTTTATAAAAAAAATAAATACATAAAAACTCGTGTATAGAAATATGCTCATAAATATATGCTAGCTCCGCAAAGAACTTAAAATATACCAGAGCATAACTAATATTAAAAATATTAATCAGCTTTCTCATTAAACTCTGTTATATAGGCATCCCCATCACTATCATCATCATCGTAGCTTACAAGTCTTGAGTATTTACTCTATTCCCATTTCCCAGGGGGCCTCCCAGGTCATTCAGTGGATAAAGAATCTGCCTGCCAATGTGGGATATGCAGGAGACATGGATTTGCTCTCTGGGTTGGGAAGATAGCAATCCAATCCAGTATTATTGCCTAGGAAATCTCGTGGCCAGAGGAGCCTGGCAGGCTACAGTCTACATGGTTGCAGAGTCGGACAAGAGAGCATATACACACACATTTTTCAGGTACTACCATAAGTTATTTATAAAACATTTGGTTCACTCATCAAATGCCTTTTAGGTAGTGTAAACCTTTTCATTTCTATTTTACAGAAGATGAAATGAAGACTTAGTGATTTGAAGCAACTTGCTTGAGGTCCCAGAACTGGTTAACTGGCACAATAAGGATCAGAATCCACATTCCTGAGTTCTTAACCATTATACAATACTGTCTTTCCAAACCTAAGTAAAGAGTGTTTTACTTCACATTATTACAATTTTGAAGAAAAGATAATCACATGAAATAAGTGTACAAGGATAGGACATATCTCTAGGCTGCTGATATGTAACTCTTTTTCAGAGAACATTACAATATGAAATTCAAAGACTGCAGGAATGAAACATGGAAATAAAGCTCATGCAGGTGTGACTAAAAACAGAGATGTGTTGTAGAGTATAAGGTCTGGAACTAGAGTTCTCATTTTCCACCTGGATAAAGGGAGAGCCAAGGGCCAGGATGACAGCCAGGTCAGAATCAGGCTCAGCAGAGTGAAACTCTACAGATCTGCGTGGACCACACAAAGAGAACTGAGAACTTGCATAAACTGGTTTCTCTATCTCTCTCTCTTCCTTTTTAAGATAGCATTGCTCTTCATACCGCTGGAAAGTGATCATCTCCATCTCAAGTGTAATAAATCAAGCCATAGCTAAATGGCACCTTTAGAGTAAGCAAGCCTGAATTTGTTTACATAGAGAAGTTCTACCTATTTAGAATCACATAAGCAGAAACTTTCCACATCTTCACTGTGACCACCCAGGAAAAAAATCAATTTTGAGCTCTTGAGAAGGGTTTTCTTAAATTTTGCTACTTATTTATTGCGGGTAACATCTCTGAATTTTTTAAATTACTACAAATCATATCTCATTTCCCTCATTACACATCATTACAGCAAATCATATTTTGACCTAAACAATCAGTAACTAATGTTATATGTGCTATGCTGTGCTAAGTCACTTACCTTGTGCTCAACACTTTGCAACCCTGTGAACGTAGCCCACAAGGCTCCTCTGTCTTTGGAACTCTCCAGACAAGAATACTGGAGTAGATCGCCAGGCCCTCCTCCAGGGCATCTTCCCAAAGCAGGGATGGAACCCACCTCTCTTGTCTTCTGCATTGGAAAGTGGATTTTTTACCACTCGCACCAACTTGCAAACAGAAAAACAGAGCTGATTTAATTATTCATAATAGAAGGTATTTAATACTGGAGATTGGTTACCCAGATAATTACCTGAGGTCACCAAATATTCTTAGGCTACAGTTTCAATTCAAGGAGATAATGTTACGTGACTTCCAGAGCCAGAGTCACTCTGTGGAATCTGGAACCCAGCGAACTTGATCAAAAGCTGCTGGAGTCACTGAGCTAGATAGCAAAATACTGCATAGGAGAAATAGGACGGAAAGGAGTATCCTGATTTTTTCCTTTGTTCACCTTCAAATATCTGCAGGTGCCTCCTCTTGGCCACTCACAATGAGAAGCTTGCCGTCATGGGAGCCAGGGAATTGCAGCTTGGAAGAGTCAGCTTTCCTGTGATGCAGAAGAAACCAGAGAAGGAAGCAACTGAGGGCAAACAGACAAGGATAAGCCAAGTCATGGGAGCAAGCACTATATTCAGCCAACCATACTGTTTCATGTCATGATGAAAGTGAAAATGAAGTAGTTCAGTTGTGTCTGATTCTTTGTGACCCTATGGACTGTAGCCCTGTAGGCCGTCAGGCTCCTCCATTCATGGGATTTTCCAGGCAACAATACTGGAGTGTGTTACCATTTTCTTCTCCAGGGGAGCTTTCCAAACCAGGGATCAAACTCAGGTCTTCCACATTTCAGGCAGACTCTACCCTCTGAGCCACAAAGGAATCTCCTCCATGTCATGATACATGTGATCAAAAATTAAGTCATAGAATCCAGAACTATTGGGTTGGCCCAAAAGTTCCTTTGGGTTTCTCTGTAATGTATGGAGAAACTGAAACTTTTTGGCAAAATCCCATACGCGCTTGAGAAGATTAAAAAAAAAAAACAGAAAAGCCAGATCAGTATTTCATCCAAGAGTTCTGAGTAACTTTAGTGATTCTAAGATTAGAACTTGGGAATACAACAAATAAGTAAGAATAAATAGTAAACAGCAAATAATAAAGAAGAAAGTAGACAGAGACTTTTTCTATTTTGCTGGTAGTAAAGTCTTCATGGGGTGTTTATTTTGATACACTCTTATTTAAATCATACATTACCCTGGAGGCAATTTCAGACTCAGCATTCAATTGATTGATCATTAGGTGCATGCTCAAAGATGCACTGTGTCTAAATTGCATCTGTGGCTTGCATTTACGAAGAGGCAGTGAATAGGAGAGGAAGAAAGAGCACTGACAACTGACAGCATGGTCCTGCTGCTGTGCCTTCTCTATGTTATTCAGAAGATAAAGCTAACAGCACTGCATTTCTCTTATTCTACCCTTTCCTGCACAACTGTATGACTTCTCTTTTTGGTCTGTCTTCAATGTTTATTATAATGATTCTAGCCCTAGAATTATTTTTTGATACTCAGTGCATATTTTTTGATGAATAAATCATTTTGCTAAAATAGAACCTTTGTGCTATATAATTTTTACTTATCAATATATTTTCAGTTCAGGAGATGCAGGTTCAATTCCTGGGTCAGGAAGATCCTCTGGAGAAGGAAATGGCAACCCACTCCAGTATTCCCACCTGGAGAATCCCATGGACAGGGATACATGGCAGGCTACCATCCACCAGGATTGCAAGAGTTAGACATGACTTAATGACTAAACCACCACAACCATATTTTGCATTTCCTGCCATGACACTTTTAAACATATAAAGATACAGACATGTATATGCATAACTATAGAAAAGTACATATATGTGTAAATATATGCCATAACCATTTTTAATGACTGCATGGTTTTCCACTGTATAAATGTGCTGTCATTTCATGAAATCACTGTTAACTTTTGGTTGTAATTTTTTGAAATTTCTGTAACAATGTAATAAGTCTCTCTAATCTTGTATGTTTCCTCACTTAAATTATTGCTGAGAATAAATTCCCAGAGCTGCAACTGCTAAGTCAAAGGGGCTTTATTAGTCAGTTTAGTCTGTATATTTTTATCTATAGTAACAAACAACCCAAAAGATGTCAGCAGCTTATAACAGTTTTATCTCTTTTTCTCACAGACAGCTGTTGCTGCTGCTGCCAAGTCGCCTCAGTCATGTCTGACTCTGTGCAACCCCATAGATGGCAGCCCACCAGGCTCCTCTGTCCCTGAGATTCTCCAGGCAAGAATACTGGAGTGGGTTGCCATTTCCTTCTCCAATGCATGCATGCATGCTAAGTAGCTTCAGTCATGTCCAACTCTGTGTACCCCCATGGACAGCAGCCCACCAAGCTCCTCTGTCCACAGGATTCTCTAAACAAGAATACTGGAGTGGATTACCATTTCCTTCTCCCTCTCACAGACAGAGGAGAGCCTATATCTGGGACTTCTAGGGGAAAAGAGATCAGTAACTACAATCTGATTTGGAAAACTTCTGTTCAGAAATCTCCCATATTAATATTACTCACAATTCACTATCCGGAGCCTGTGCCAGCATGAATTCAAAAGGACAGAAAAGCAAAATCCCCCTCCAGAGAAGAGCTTTACAGTAAAATTCTTTTAGAGTAGAGAAGCAAGTATTTTGAACAATAATATATCAGAGTTGTCCATAACAATATCTACTGCTATGATAGCTACTATTATTGTAAAAAAGGGCATGAGTAAATGTTGTCCTAGACTGAAAACAATGATTCTGAAAGAGAAAGAATATAAAATGTTCCAATCAATTCCTAGTAGGTAATTTAAAGCCATATTATGAAGAAGTAATAGGGATGGAAGATCTTGTAGCTACAAATAACACAGGATAATCATGTCCATTTCCACTTGGAAAAACAAATGCTCACCAAAATATGACCACCACATATTTTCAACCCCCACCATTGGATGACCACCAGCCATAGTCACTGGCTTCTTGTCCAGATTTGTTCAGAAGAGCTTTGATTGTGTGCAGTGAAATGGAACCATAAATGAGAGGCTTTGTAGCAAATAAACCTACTGATATACTTGGCTTTGTAGCAAATAAACAACCTACTGATATACTTGGATTTATAGCTTCAAGTCAGGCTTCCCAGGTGGCTCAGTGGTAAAGAGTCTGTCTGCAACTTGGGAGACACAGGTTTGATCCCAGGTTCAAGAAGATCATCTGGAAAAGGAAATGGCAATCCACTCCATCATTCTTGCTTGGGAAGTTTCATGGACAGAGAAGCCTGGCAGGCTACAGTCCATGAGGTCACAAGAATCAGACACAACTTAGCAACTACACGACAGCCTAACTTCAAGTCATGTTTTTTTTTTTTTTTTTCTCTTGAAATGATATGGAGACAGTATCAGAGTAAACTAGGTAAGGAAAATAACTGACAGTTGATAGCCACACCTAAATAAAAGTAGGAACATCTGACCAGTAGAAGATAATTAAATCTCCTAAGGTTTAGAGCTAACCACTCTGGGGAAAGAAATTTTCCTATTTACATTTCAAAGGCAAACAGAGATGCGCAGAAAAAACAAGATGTGGGGGGGGGGGTTCAGACATATGTTAACAACTTGGTTGTTAATTCATTATTGCCCCACTTGTAGTTGACAATAGGAGGAAGCATAAGTTCTGTTCAACAGGAGACTACATATTTTCACATTAAAATAACCACAAGGATGGTTCTCTTCGAGTCTGTGAAACTTTATGCTTATCCAAGGACAGGTATGTGGATGACAGACTCAGGGACATCCTTCTGATTGATTGGCTGCATTTTGCTTATAAAGCATATGTGAATCTTATACTCTGAGGACAGATTAACACACAGCTCCCAAATCATTCTCTAGGCAGCCACTTCCAAGTATACTGCTTCCTACATATTGGAGGTTACAGAAACCTAATTTTTCAATCCTTATCCCCTATGGGTTCCAACTACAAAAGGACACACCCAAGGATCTAAGTGAGGATTGTCTAAGTATCAGTTGTCTAAAGCTGTGGCAGGAAACGTACTTTCTTACAATGCTAATGTGGAAAATAGAGTAGGAGCTCTATTTTCTACCCCAAATACAACTAATACCCCAGCTGCTGTCAAAGAAGCCTGAGTTCTGTACAGAAGGATTTAGATCAGGAAGGCATCTAAATATGCCAGTGTGGTTTCTGTTTGATAATTGGAAATAGAAGAAAAGAGCAGATGCTGTTCAAGAACAAGCTGGTGTGTGTGTGTGTGTGTGTGTGTGTGTGTGTGTGTGTGACAGACAGAGAAAGAGAGTGGGGGGAGAGAGGTGTGAGGAGTGAAAGAAAGAGAAGATAGAAAGGAAACTGCTGATAATAAGAAAAGGAGGAAAAGTTTTCCATTTCTGATTGAATGATGAGGGTGAAGAGGAAGTTTAGAAGTTTACCCAGTATGGTTCTTCACGAGATTAGAGAGAGTTTCCTTGTGGACATAGGGGAACAGTATTTTCCAAGGCAAAAGTTTCAATATCCAGAACCACTTTATTCTTAAAAGAGGGAATATGTTGTTCTAGAAAAATATTCAGTGAGAACTTAGTAGTATCACTTGTGGAAGAGTTTCTTATATCACAGTAATATGTATTAATGGTACCAGATCACACTTTCATTTCTGTATCTAGAGCCAAAGAGAGCTGTTTTAACAAATGTAGGAAATTAGAATTCCAGCCAGCCCTCCCTTCCAGACCACATTAAGCAGGGTGTTGAAAGCTCTTTGAGAGAAGCAGAGACTGGAAAATCTAAAAATATAATTTGAAGAAGGGAGTACTAACTGAATTATTTACTTCTTCCAATCATGAGTAAAGTTTGTGAGGTAAAAGTAACACCCTGTATTCCTTGATGATTAACCACACTGCACAGATGTTAGTTCTTTAACATTTTTATTAAGATCCACAAACTATTGTTACCCTGAACATAATGACATTGGACAGAAACAGCTGAGAAAACAAAAAATCACCATCATAGCACCATCCAAATGGATGCTTCCAATGTGCAAGCTGTTACTAGAGGCTGGAATGTGTTAGGCATGGTGGACTACCACTGAATGTGTCCTTACTAAATGCATCCTTGGACCAGTCTTGAGCAAAACCATAGTGACAGTTAAAAGTCGCTGGCTTCCTGATGGCTCAGTGGTAAAGAATTCACCCAAAATGCAGTAGATACAGGAGACACGAGTTTGAGCCTTGGTTCAAGAGGATACCCTGGAAGAGGAAATGGCAACCCACTCCACTATTCTTGCCTGAAAAGTTCCATGGACAGACGAGTCTGGTGGGCTACAGTCCAAAGTGCCGCAAAGGGTCCAACATGACTGAACACCCAAGCAACACCATTGAGCCTTTTTTTTCTTTGGTTACTTACAATCTACTCTTAGTGGCATTATTGGTCCATTTGGAGGTATACTAGGAGATTTCTTTGTAGCAAATCCACCACCTTTTATTTCATCATCTGATACTTGCTAAAACTATTAAACAATCAGTGCAATTTGACAGGAATTTATTGAATGTTACTAAATACCTGTGATGGCACAGGAGCACAGTGGCTGCAATGGTGCAGGAGCACTGCTGAGAGGAGCTACCCCACATCCAGGGTCAGGGGAGGTGGCCGAGAGGAGCTACCCCATGTCCAAGGTGAGGAGCAGTGGCTGCGCTTTGCTGGAGTGGCTCTGAAGAGATATCCCGCGTCCAAGATAAGAAAAACCCAAGTAAGACGGTAGGCACTGAGAGAGGGCATGAGAGGGCAGACAGACTGAAACCACAGTCACAGACAACAGGCCAATCTGATCACACGGACCACAGCCTTGTCTAACTCAATGAAACTAAACCATACAGTGAGAGGCCACCCAAGACAGGCAAGTGATGGTGGAGAGGTCTGACAGAATGTGGTCCACCGGAGAAGGGAATGGCAAACCACTTCAGTATTCTTGCCTTGAGAACCCTATGAACAGTATAAAATGACAAAAAGATAGGACACTGAAAGAAGAACTCCCCAGGTTGGTGGGTGCCCAGTATGCTACTGGAGATCAGTGGAGAAATAACTCCAGAAAGAATGAAAGGATGGAGCCAAAGCAAAAGCAACACCCAGTTGTGNGTGTGTGTGTGTGTGTGTGTGTGTGTGTGTGTGTGTGACAGACAGAGAAAGAGAGTGGGGGGAGAGAGGTGTGAGGAGTGAAAGAAAGAGAAGATAGAAAGGAAACTGCTGATAATAAGAAAAGGAGGAAAAGTTTTCCATTTCTGATTGAATGATGAGGGTGAAGAGGAAGTTTAGAAGTTTACCCAGTATGGTTCTTCACGAGATTAGAGAGAGTTTCCTTGTGGACATAGGGGAACAGTATTTTCCAAGGCAAAAGTTTCAATATCCAGAACCACTTTATTCTTAAAAGAGGGAATATGTTGTTCTAGAAAAATATTCAGTGAGAACTTAGTAGTATCACTTGTGGAAGAGTTTCTTATATCACAGTAATATGTATTAATGGTACCAGATCACACTTTCATTTCTGTATCTAGAGCCAAAGAGAGCTGTTTTAACAAATGTAGGAAATTAGAATTCCAGCCAGCCCTCCCTTCCAGACCACATTAAGCAGGGTGTTGAAAGCTCTTTGAGAGAAGCAGAGACTGGAAAATCTAAAAATATAATTTGAAGAAGGGAGTACTAACTGAATTATTTACTTCTTCCAATCATGAGTAAAGTTTGTGAGGTAAAAGTAACACCCTGTATTCCTTGATGATTAACCACACTGCACAGATGTTAGTTCTTTAACATTTTTATTAAGATCCACAAACTATTGTTACCCTGAACATAATGACATTGGACAGAAACAGCTGAGAAAACAAAAAATCACCATCATAGCACCATCCAAATGGATGCTTCCAATGTGCAAGCTGTTACTAGAGGCTGGAATGTGTTAGGCATGGTGGACTACCACTGAATGTGTCCTTACTAAATGCATCCTTGGACCAGTCTTGAGCAAAACCATAGTGACAGTTAAAAGTCGCTGGCTTCCTGATGGCTCAGTGGTAAAGAATTCACCCAAAATGCAGTAGATACAGGAGACACGAGTTTGAGCCTTGGTTCAAGAGGATACCCTGGAAGAGGAAATGGCAACCCACTCCACTATTCTTGCCTGAAAAGTTCCATGGACAGACGAGTCTGGTGGGCTACAGTCCAAAGTGCCGCAAAGGGTCCAACATGACTGAACACCCAAGCAACACCATTGAGCCTTTTTTTTCTTTGGTTACTTACAATCTACTCTTAGTGGCATTATTGGTCCATTTGGAGGTATACTAGGAGATTTCTTTGTAGCAAATCCACCACCTTTTATTTCATCATCTGATACTTGCTAAAACTATTAAACAATCAGTGCAATTTGACAGGAATTTATTGAATGTTACTAAATACCTGTGATGGCACAGGAGCACAGTGGCTGCAATGGTGCAGGAGCACTGCTGAGAGGAGCTACCCCACATCCAGGGTCAGGGGAGGTGGCCGAGAGGAGCTACCCCATGTCCAAGGTGAGGAGCAGTGGCTGCGCTTTGCTGGAGTGGCTCTGAAGAGATATCCCGCGTCCAAGATAAGAAAAACCCAAGTAAGACGGTAGGCACTGAGAGAGGGCATGAGAGGGCAGACAGACTGAAACCACAGTCACAGACAACAGGCCAATCTGATCACACGGACCACAGCCTTGTCTAACTCAATGAAACTAAACCATACAGTGAGAGGCCACCCAAGACAGGCAAGTGATGGTGGAGAGGTCTGACAGAATGTGGTCCACCGGAGAAGGGAATGGCAAACCACTTCAGTATTCTTGCCTTGAGAACCCTATGAACAGTATAAAATGACAAAAAGATAGGACACTGAAAGAAGAACTCCCCAGGTTGGTGGGTGCCCAGTATGCTACTGGAGATCAGTGGAGAAATAACTCCAGAAAGAATGAAAGGATGGAGCCAAAGCAAAAGCAACACCCAGTTGTGGATGGGACTGGTGATATAAGCAAGGCTCGATGCTGTAAAGAGCAATATTGCATAGGAACCTGGAATGTTAGGTCCATGAATCAAGGCAAATTGGAAGTGGTCAAATAGGAGATGGCAAGAGTGAACATCAACATTCTAGGAATCAGCGAACTAAGATGGACTGGAATGGGGGAATTGAAATCAAATGACCATTATATCTATGACTGTGGGCAGGAATCCCTTAGAAAAAATGGAGTAAACATCATAGTCAATGAAAGAGCCCCAAATGAAGTACTTAGATCCAGTCTCAAAAATGACAGAATGATCTCTGTTCATTTCCAAGGCAAACCATTCAATACCACGGTAATCCAAATCTATGCCCTGACAAGTAACACTGAAGAAGCTGAAGTTGAACAGTTCTATGAAGACCTACAAGACCTTCTAGAACTAACACCCAAAAAGATGCCATTTTCATTATAGGGGACTGGAATGCAAAACTAGGAAGTCAAGAAATACGTGGAATAACAGGCAAATTTGGCCTTGGAATACAAAGTGAAGCAGGGCAAAGGTTAATAGAGTTCTGCCAAGAGAATGCACTGATCATAGCCAATACCCTCTTCCAACAACACAAGAGAAGACTCTACACATGGACATCACCAGATGATCAACACCAAAATCCAATTCATTATATTCTTTGCTGCCAAAGATGGAGAAGTTCTATAAAGTCAGCAAAAACAAGACCAGGAGCTGACTGTGGTTCAGATCATGAACTCCTTATTGCCAAATTCAGACTGAAATTGAAGAAATGGTAGGGACCAAACAGAAGTAGAAGATATTAAGAAGAGGTGACAAAAATACACAGAACTGTACAAAAAAGATATTCAAGACCCAGATAATCACGAAGGTGTGCACTCACACTCACCTAGAGCCAGACATCCTGGAATGTGAAGTCAGGTGGGCCTTAGGAATCATCACTACGAACAAAGCTAGTGGAGGTGGTGGAATTCTTGTTGAATTATTTCAAATCCTAAAAGATGATTCTGTGAAAATGTTGCACTCAATATGCCAGCAAATTTGGACAACTCAGCAGTGGCCATAGGACTGGAAAAGGTCAGTTTTCATTCCAATCCCAAAGAAAAGCAATGCGAAAGAATGCTCAAACAACCGCAGAATTGCACTCATGGCACACACTAGTAAAGTAATGCTCAAAATACTCCAAGCCAGGCTTCAGCGATACATGAACCATGAACATCCAGATGTTCAAGCTAGTTTTGTAAAAGGCAGAGGAACCAGAGATCAAATTGCCACCATCTGCTGGATCATGGAAACAGCAAGAGAGTTCCAGGAAAACATCTATTTCTGCTTTATTACCTATGCCAAAGCCTTTGACTGTGTGGATCACAATCAACTGTGGAAAATTCTGAAAGAGATGGGAATACTAGACCACCTGACCTGCCTCTTGAGAAACCTATTTGCAGATCAGGAAGCAACAGTTAAAAGTGGACATGGAACAACAGACTGGTTCCAAATAGGAAAAGGTGTATGTCAAGGCTGTATATTGTCATCCTGCTTATTTAACTTATATGCCCGAGGACATCATGAGAAACTTCGGGCTTGAAGAAGCACAAGCTGGAATGAAGATTGGCAGGAGAAATCTCAATAACCTCAGATATGCAGATGACACCACCCTAATAGCAGAAAGTGAACAAGAACTAAAAAGGCTCTTGATGAAAGTGAAAGAGGGAATGAAAAAGTTGGCTTAAAGCTCAAAATTCAGAAAACTGAGATCATGGCATCTGATCCCATCACTTCATGTCAAATAGATGGAGAAAGAGTGGAAACAGTGGCTGACTTTATTTTTCTGGGCTCCAAAATCACTGCAGATGTTGATTGCCAGCCATGAAATTAAAAGATGCTTACTGATTGGAAGGAAAGTTATGACCAACCTAGATATCATATTAAAAAGCAGAGGCATCACTTTGTCAACAAAGGTCTGTTTAGTCAAGGCTATGGTTTTTCTAGTAATCATGTATGGATATGAGAGTTGGACTATAAAGAAAGCTGAGTGCTCAAGAATTGATGCTTTTGAACTATGGTGGTGGAAAAGACTCTTGAGAGTCCCTTGAACTGCAAGGAGATACAACCAGTCCATCCTAAAGGAGATCAGTCCTGGGTGTTCAGTGGAAGGGATGATGTTGAAGCTGAAACTCCAATATTTTGACCACCTGATACAAAGAGATGACTCATTTGGAAAGACCCTGATGCTGGAAAAGAGGGCAGGAGGAGAAGGGGATGACAGAGGATGAGATGGTTGGATGGCATCACTGACTCAATGGACATGGGTTTGGGTGTACTCTTGGAGTTGGTGATGGACAGGGAGGCCTGGTATGCCGTGGTTCATGGGGTCGCAAAGAGTCAGACATGACTGAGTCAGTCTGAGTGTGTCTGTCAGTGTGACATACATATTATGGTGTGTCAATCTTTTGGTATTTAGAAAGAGCTCTAAAGAATATTCTTGCAGAAGAGACCTCTCATGATATCAATTTCTTAAAGAAAATCTGCTTATTATTTAGGCAGATTGATCAACATTGTAAAATGAGAATTGAAGAGACAGATTCTTAGATTCCAAGTAGTACCACCCTTATATGTTCTCACAAAAGTTACAGAACAAGTTATTAATATATGGAAATCATGTGTTATTACCAAATATATAGGAATTTACCTATCATTGGTAAATCTGTTGTGTACTTTGTTGTTGTTTAGTCACTAAGTCATATCTGACTCTTTTACTTTAAGAATAGTTTCTCACCATCGCCAATAATCAACGTTCATGTATAAGTTAAAGGGAGATTCAGAGCGGTGTTTCTAATAGGATGTCACTCCTCCAAACTCTTGTTTGTCTTAGGGCAAACCCATGTAATCCAAGTAGCAAGAGAACCTTCACATAACATAACATCCAAAAGGCAAGCATCAGGAAAGACAAAGCCACATGGAAAAGTCTGAGTATACCTAGAAGAAAATAATTGAACACTACTTAGAAAAGGAGAATGCTCAGTTTTTAAAATTCCATTGTAAGATATTCTGTCAAATAATCAATGTAGTATATGCAGTGTTTGATAACTGAGCTCTGGAATCAGACTGCCATAATCTAAATCTAACCTCCACCTCCTACTACATGTATACTCTTAAACTCGTATACTTGAACTCTTTAGGCTCACTTTTCTCTAAAATAAGAACCAATATCAGACTAAAAGAGTGGCAGTATAGGTTAAATAGTGAATCCACAGCCTAGCTAAAGGATCATAATAAACTTAGACACTGAATGAAATGATGACATAAATATCTTCTTGTCTAGATTACTGGCTGCTCAATGGAAGGAATCATACCTTACTTATTTTTGCATCCCAGGACCAAACATTAGTCTAAAGAGTGCAGCTAATGTTCCATGTTATTGTCGTTCACTCACTAAGTGCTGTCTGACTCTTTGTGACCCCATGGACTACAGCACGCCAGGCTTCCTGTCCTTCACTATCTCTCAGATAGTGCAGGTTTGCTCAAACTCACATCCATTGAGTCAGTGATGCTATCTAACCATCTCAACCTTTGCCACCCTTTCTTTGCCTCTTGCCTTTTAAACTTTCCCAGCATCAGGGTCTTTTCAAATGAGTTGGCTCTTCGCATCAGGTGGCCAAAGTATTGGAGCTCTAGCTTCAGTATCAGTCCTTCCAATGAATATTCTGGGTTGACTTCCTTTAAGATTGACTGGTTTGACCTCCTTGCAGTCCAAGAGACTCTCAAGAGTCTTCTCCAGCACTACAATGCAAAAACATCAGCCCTTAGGTACTCAGCCTTCTTTATGGCCCAACTCTCACATTCATACATGACTACTGGAAAAACCATAGTCTTGATTATATGGAACTTGGTTATCAAAGTTGTGTCTCTGCTTTTTAATATGCTATCTAGGTTTGTCATAGCTTTCCTTTCAAGGAGCAAGCGTCTTTTAATTTCATGGCTGCAGTCACTGTCAGCAGTGATTTTGGAGCTCAAGAAAATAAAATCTGTCACTTTTTTGATGCTCTGTTTTTTAAGATGAATGGATGATGTATTAACACAATTATGTGCAATATAAGTGACAAAATACTATAAATTCAGTGAAAATATAAAGAAACTCAATTTTATTTCTTTCCATATTATTTAACATCCTAGATTCAGTCCAAGTTTTTACTTTTTTTATGAAATATGGTTAATTTGACTTACACAGGAATTTGAAGAGAAATATAGTCATCCAAACTCTCTGGGTAGGACATCTGACCATAAGAGTGACTGCAGTAGACTGAAAAAACAATGGCTTCTTAAAAATATATTCACTTTCTGATCTCTGAAAGCTATAAATATTATGTGACAAAAAAGTGAATGGTAAATAATGTGATTACATTAAAGTTCTTGAGATAAGAAACTTATTCTCAATTAAAGTGAAAGTGAAGTCGCTCAGTTGTGTCCAACTCATCGCGACCCCATGGACTGCAGCCTACCAGGCTCCTCCGTCCATGGGATTTTCCAGGCAAGAGTACTGGAGTGGGTTGCCATTGCCTTCTCCATTAATCGCATTCTCAATTAAAGGTGGATCCTAAATGCCAGCACAAGTATAAGAGAGACACAGCATGCTGTGTGCTTGCTCAGTTGCATCTGACTCTGTGACACTCTGTAGCCCACCAGGTTCCTCTGTCCATAGCATTCTACAAGAAAAATACTAGAGTAAGTTGCATGCCCTCCTCTAGGGGATCTTCCTGACCCAGGGATCAAACCCACATCTCCTGTATTGCAGGCAGGTTCTTCACCTACTGAGACACCTGGGAAGCCCAAACACAGGAGAGACAACAAGAGGATGAGGGACTGGAGTGATACAACCACAAAGCAAAAACTGCAAAGCATCTCCCAGGAGCTAAAGAAAGCAGGACTGGATTCTTTCCCAAGGACTCTGTAGAGAATGTGGCCTGACAGCATCCCGATTTCAGGATTCTGGGTTTCAGAACTGAGAAAACTGGTCTCTATTGTTTTAGGCCACAAAGATTGTGGTAATTTGTTACCTCAGCCCTGGCAAACCAACACACATTCAAAGTCCCTGGGCTCATGTTTGAAAGTATTTCCTCTATATCTGATACATGGATGAAAGAGATTTTCTAGGACTCAAGTGTTTCTAAAACACTGGCTAAGAGAAGAGAAGTTCTGGATATAGAGACTGTTAATTTATCCCCATCCTGTTCAACTCTGGGGAAGACAGTATGGAGACTTGTCCATAGTGAACACACAGGGCTTGGGAATAATGGGAAGAAGAAAAACAATTTTTTAAAGAATCTTAAAAATTCCCTTAGAACCTACATGGGTAATTCAGGTTAAGTTTCCTACTTCAGAAGCATGGATAAAAAATCTGGCGCTGACTTTCTTAGGCACACGTTCTTGTCATTTAACAAAATCACTGATAGAGATTTTCTAAGTTACACACTTAATGAATTAGACTCTCTGGGAAATGGGACCTAGACCTTTGTGGTTCCTGAGGTAGGATCTGGGTAAAAGAACAGAAACTATTCCTTTGACTGCAGAAAACAATTATCTTTATATATCCTTAGTGATAGAAAGTCAACTTTAAAAGGGATTGCCCTAGAGAAATAGGATGGAAAAGAACAAACTGTATCCCTAACGTTTCAGGGACGTGCCATCTACCTTTACTTGAAAACCAAGTACAGGCTCAGGTACAGAATATTCCATTAGTCAACTCAAATAAAGCTGTGTCTCATTAACTTCCCATTTTAGTCTTCCATTCTATAACTTTTTTTCTAACCAGACTATATGAGATGTAATGGTCAATAGAGAAAGAAAAATAGAAGGGCTTTTAACTTATAACAAGAGCCTCTTAACTTTGACCAGACTGAATATAAACTTCATTTCCCTTTTATTCATAGTTACAAATGTAGCTTACTAAAATTTTTGGTTCATTTATCATGTTCTATTTCAACTAAACAGATACACCATTGAGACATTTTTTGGGTTTTTGTTGGTATTAAACAAACTGACAAAATGTATACTCTCTGTTCATCTCTAATGATGAATTGGACAATTTAACAAGTACCAGCAATAAGTGAACCATAACTTCCAGATGTTCAAGCTGCTTTTAGAAAAGGCAGAGGAACCAGAGATCAAATTGCCAACATCTGCTNGACTCTAATTATATCTTTTATTAATATAGGTAACATAATAAGGATTGTTTGACAAAGCTACCTGGTAGGGTCTATATTAATTTTATATCTCTACAACATCTTTAGATTTATTTACAAAAAATTTTCTGTAGATGCATAGAAGTTAAGAAATCACACCATCTCTTAGATTTTTATCAGATTTTTATATATGGCTAAGTATCAAATCAAAGATAAGCTATGTTTGATTACCTTCACCAGAGACAAATAAATCTGTTACAAGTAAACATGAGTACTTGTCATAATAAATAAGCAGACCAAAAGTCAATGTCTTTACAAATTGGACTTCAATGCCATGGCTCCCACCCTTACCTCCTCGCCTCTCTGCCATCATCTCCTATTGTTCTCCTCCTCACTCATTCTGCTCACTTCACTCCATGCATGTTGGCTTCCTGGTTGTCACTCAAACATTCAGAACACTCTACTACTTCCCAGTACTACAGAACTTCTGTTCCCGTCCCCTGGGCCACTTTTCCCCCAGATATCTGTGTGCTTTGTTTCCTTACTTCCCTTAGATCTTGACCCCAATATTTGCTTTCTGATATCCTGATCACCCTAAGTAAAACAGCAATTTACCTTCTCAATATTTCCCATCCCTTCTTCCCTGCTCAATTCATCCCATTGGCTTTTATTGTCTATAAGTTCAATGACATCAGGGATTTTTTTTATCTGTTTCTTTACTAGTGTGTTCTTAGTGTTTAAAATTATTTTGGCACATGTAAGTCATCAAAAATATCTGTTGGATAAAGCAGATTGCCCAGTTATGCTTCCAAGTTCAATTATATTCATAAAATGTTTTAGCTACTCTTGTTCTAAACAACATGTTGGTACAGTGTTGAAACCCAAGGAGGCATTCAAAGAATGCAGGACAGAGCCCATGTCAGGCACTTGCAAACACAGGGTGGGACTAAGAGCAAATTTCAGCAGTCAATGCTGTTGCAGCAGAGATGAGAGTTAGGTGGATCAGCCCAGAGCATCTGCAAGATGGCAGCCTGGGCACTGATGAGCACTGGATTCCTGTAGGATACTGGGTGGTGGAGGGTAAGTTGAACTCGAGTTTGGGAAATATGGGCTCTTTCTCTGATAAGATGCAAGTTTGAGAGCCCATTGGTTAAACTTTCCAAGTTTCAGTTTTCTCTGTTAAACATGGAAATCAACCAGAGAAGTGATTTTAAAACTTTCTTAGAGTAATGAAAATAAAAAACAAAAATAAACAAATTGGACCTAACTAAACATAAAAGCTTTTGCACATTAAAGGAAACCATAAACAAAACGAAAAGACAGTCCTCAGAATGCAAGAATATATTTGCAAATGAAGCAGTGGACAAAGTATTAATCTCGAAAATATACAAACAGTTCATGTACTTCAATACAAACAAACAAAAAAAACTCACCCAATCAAAAAATGGGCAGAAGATCAAAATAGACAATTCTCCAAAAAAGATACACAAATGGCCAAGAAGCACATGAAAAAATGCTCAATATCACTAATTACTAAAGAAACGCAAGTCAAAACTACAATGAGGTATCACCTCACACAGGTCAGAATTGTTACCATCAAAAAAATCTACAAATAATAAATGTTAGAGAGGGTGTGTAAAAAAGAGGAGCCCTTTTGCACTGTTGATGGGAATATCAATCGATACAGCCAATACAGAGAACACTATAGAGGTTCCTTAAAAAACTAAAACTAGAATTACCATATGATCCTGCAATCCCACTCCTGGGTGCATACCCTGAGAAAACCATAGTGCAAAATGACACATGCACCCCAATGTTCATTATAGTATTATTTACAGTAAACAGGACATGGAAGCAACCTAAGTGTTCATCAGAGGAATGGATAAAGAGGTAGATGCAATTGAATATTAATCAGTCATAAAAATGACTGAATGAAACTAGGTCATTTGTAGAGATGTGAATGAACCTAGAGTCTGCCATACAGAGTGAAGTAAGTCAGAAAGAGAAAAACAAATATCATACATTAATGCATGTATGTGGAATCTAGAAAAATGGTACAGATGAACCTATTCGAAGGGCAGGAATAGAAACCTAGACACAGAGAATGGACTTGTAGTGGGAAGAGGAGAGTGGGATGAATTGGGAGATTAGGTTTTACATAAATACAATATCGTATAAAACAGATAGCCAGTGGGATTCTGCTGTATAGCACAAGGAGCCCAGCTCGGTGCTCTGTGATGACCTAGATGGGTGGGATAGGGGCAGGGAGGTCCACGACAGAGAGGAGATGTATCATACACACACACACATACGTATATACATACAGCTGATTCACTTTGTTTTTCAGCAGAAACTAACACAACATTGTAAAGCAATCATACTTCAATTTTAAAAATGACTTTTTTTAAAAAGGAAGGTAACTGATATCCCTGTTCCCTGTGAAATATACAGAAGGTATTGTTGAAAACAAAGAGAAACACTGTTGAAAACAAAGAGAAGTGTAGCTGTTTAGGGGTTTGTGGTCATCAGCAATGACCTGATGCACTGACCTTCCCCCTTACCTGCCTTTATTACAATGATCAGTGAAGCACTTCCATAGAGTCCCTGAGAACAAGAACACAGATCAGAGTCTGAAAACCCTGGTTTGGAAGTCACCTCAGGCCATATCATTTCAGCTGTTTTCTTCTAAAAGAAAGATGGCATTAATTAGATGGAAAAAGAATATAAAGAATTAATTACAAAAGCAAGTTTAGGCAAAGGTCAGAAATGACCTTTTCAAGTGACAGTTCAGTTCAGTTCAGTCCAGTTGCTCAGCTGTGTCCAACTCTTTGTGACCCCAGGATTGCAGCATGCCAGACCTCTCTGTCCATCACCAACTCCCAGAGTTTACTCAAACTCATGTCCATAGAGTCGGTGATGCCATCCAACCAGCTTATCCTCTGCTGTCCCCTTCTCCTCCCACCTTCAATTTTTCCCAGCATCAGGGTCTTTTTTAAAAAGTCAGCTCTTTACATTAGGGGGCCAAAGTATTGGAGTTTCAGCTTCAACATCAGTTCTTCCAATGAACACCCAGGACTGATCTCCTTTAGGATGGACTGATTGGGTCTCCTTGCAGTCCAAGGGACTCTCAAGAGTCTTCTCTAACACCACAGTTCCATTATCAATATGTAATTCTGCTAATGCCCCTTCTCAAAATATATTTTTATTAATATACAACGCACAGATACCTGGATTATTTCCAGATTGATTAATATTAAATATATTTTGAAATACAGAGCAATCTATTTTCATATGGCAGCTCACAAAATCCTCCCAAATTTTTTCTCTAGGTAATACAGACCATAAAGCTAAGAATGTCACACAGGGAAATGTTTTGACTTGTTTATCTAAGTCCAAAGCTTTGAAATCAAGCTATATGAAATCATCCTACATACAAAATGCTACTTCAATTCTCTCAAGTTATTTAAATCAACAAACCTATCAGCATTTATTACACCATTTTAAATCACTTCTCAGTATTAAGTTCAGTTCAGTTCAGCCACTCAGTAGTGTCCAACTCTTTGAGACCCGATGAACTGCAGCATGCCAGGCCTCCCTGTCCATCATCAACTCCCGAAGTTTACTCAAACTCATGTCCATTGAGTTGGTGATGCCATCCAGCCATTTCATCCTCTGTTGTCCCCTTCTCCTCCTTCCCCCAATCCCTCCCAGCATCAGAGTCTTTTCCAAGGAGTCAGTTCTTTGCATCAGGTGGCCAAAGTATTGGAGTTTCAGCTTTAGTATCAGTCCTTCCAATGAATACCCAGGACTGATCTCCTTTAGAATGGACTGTTTGGATCTCCTTGCAGTCCAAGGGACTCTCAAGAGTCTTCTCCAACACCACACTTCAAAAGCATCAATTCTTCAGCGCTCAGCTTTCTTCTCAGTCCAACTCTCACATCCATACATGACCACTGGAAAAACTATAGCCTTAAAAAAACAGAATAAATTTGTTGGCTAGGCAACCTAAGAACTACTTGAAGGTGAATGAATCCTCTGTCACATTCATTGTTGTAATCTTTCAAAACCCAGTTTACCAATTTACTTGATATTTGAAGGGAGTGGTGATTTCCAGGAAAAGCCTCTAAGTAGCCTTGTAATGTGGTGTTTGCTCTGTCATGTTCCATATGCTATGTCCTTGGTTTTATGATTCAGAACTCTGATTCTGTCAATATAACGGGAGAGGTTCATCTCTTAAACATTGTCTTAGATGAACTAGGCTTACAAGAGATGAATGTACACAAATAGGACACAGAAGTATCAATCCGTAATAAGTACTTTAGTAATCATCGATCTAGACAGGTTAACTAGACCAGCATATTCTTTCCTTCCAGGCAAAGTGAAAAATTACATAGAAAGCTAAATTATAATCATAAGGTTGCTTTGAATGCACAGAAATCAGTTGTGAGTTTTGAACATATAATATGTAAAAGTTACTCTATAAGGAGATATTAAGTAGTTGTGTAAATTTATCCAGGCTTTTGGTGATAAAAACTTAAGGAGAGTTCGTATCTGTTTATCTCCAAACTATGTCCTATTTTAATACATGTGATTCTATATTTGATGTCATGAGAGATAAAAAGAAAGTAATTTCCCCCCAGAGAGATTATAAACTCACTGGGTGAAAGTGAAACTGCTAGTTTCTCAGTCATGTCCAATTCTTTGTGATCCCTTAGACTGTAGCCCACCAGGCTTCTCTGTCCATAGAATTTTCCAGGCAAGAATACTTGAGTGGGTTGCCATTTCCTTCTCCAGGGCATCTTCCCAACCTTGGGATTGAATCCCGATCTCCTGAATTGCAGGAAGATTCTTTCATCATCTGAGCTACCAGGGAAGCTCAATCTCACTGGGTAATCAATGCTAATATTTTTACACTATCAGAAAATATTGTTAATATAAAATAATACATAATTAACATCCAAAGTTCAGATGGTAATGATGGTAAGAGAAAGTACAATGAAATCCAGAGGAGTCAAGGACATGTTTCAAAAAGAAGTCAGAACATATTTTGGTGAGAATACTATAGGTAAAAATCCTGCCTAGAGATCTATCAAAACCCTTTACTTTCACTCATGTTTGAATTCACAGCTACTCATAAGAAATCAGAGCAGGAATAAGTTTAAGAATGAAAAATCTTCTAGTGTAAGTTTGTTTTTACAAAGGCTCATCTGTATATAGTAAACATTAGTAAAAATGCTATACTGGAATACTGTGGTCTTCCCCAAAATACATGGCGTCATGATTAATGAGTGGCAATTAATTTTAGTTGTCTGTATTTTTGTTTTTCAATCACAAATCCAGCTGAGAAGCAAAAAGTATGTGTAATTTTTCATTATAGCAAACTTATCAGAAAGTAAAAGGTTCTCTGGAGAAGGCCATGGCATTCCACTCCAGCACTCTTGCCTGGAAAATCTCATGGATGGAGGAGCCTGGTGGGCTACAGTCCATGGGATCACTAAGAGTCGGATACGACAGAGCGACTTCACTTTCACTTTTGACTTTCATGCATGGGAGAAGGAAACAGCAACCCACTCCAGTGTTCTTGCCTGGAGAATCCCAGGGACAGTGGAGCCAGGTGGGCTGCCGTCTATGGGGTCACACAGAGTTGGACACGACTGAAGCGACTTAGCAGCAGCAGCAGCAAGAGGTTCTCAGGGGCTTCCCTGATGGCTCAGCAGGCAAAGAATCTGTCTGCAGTGCAGGAGATGCAGGTTCAATCCCTGGTTGAGGAAGATCGCCTGGAGGAGGAAATGGCAACCCACTCCAGTATCCGTGCCTGGGACATCCCATGGACAGAGGAACCTGCCAGGCTACAAACCAACGGGTTGCCAAGAGTTGGATATGACTGAGCACAAGCACAGACAGAAGACATTAGCAATCTAGGAGATTGTGCCTTCCAGAGGTCCTTTGGCAATGCATCCAAAGATACCTTTTATAGTCTCTATTGGAGTGGCAGAAGATGCCAATGGAAAATGGTAAGGTGAAGGTGAAGTCGCTCAGTCGTGTCCAACTCTCTGCCACCCCATGGACTGTAGCCTACCAGGCTTCTCCATCCATGGGATTCTCCAGGCAAGAATACTGATGTGGTTTACCATTTTCTTCTCCAGGGGATCTTCTCGACCGAGGGATCAAACCCGGGTCTCCCTCATTGGAGACAGACACTTTAACCTCTGAGCCACCAGGAAAGTAAGTAGAGTCCAAATACCTTACAATGCATCGGACAGCATCAAATGCAGAATTATTTGATATGAAGTTTTCATCATATTGAAGTCGAAAAAAACAGAGGTTAAAAAAATATACTATTATATGTTACTAGGGCCCAACCCTCACAAACATTGAAGGTCCCACTTCAGATTCTTCTTGTTCTTGCTATCAACATACACCTGACTTGATTCAGATTTTTATTTTAGGGATAATGGGTTGAGTTAGGCAGGAAGAATTAAGTGTATGTATGCAAAACAAGGGGGCTTCCCTGGACCCTCAGCTGGTAAAGAATCCGCCTGCAATGTGGGAGACCCTGGTTCGATTCCTGGGTCAGGAAGATCCCCTGAGAAGGGACAGGCTACCCCTCCAGTATCCTGGGCTTCCCCTGTGGCTCAGATGGTAAAGAATCCACTGCAATGCAGAAGACCTGGGTCAATCCCTGGGTTGGGAACATCGCCTGGAAAGGGCATGGCAACCCACTCCAGTATTCTTGCCTGGGGAATTCCATGGACAGAAGACCCTGGCAGGCTACAATCCGTGGGATCACAAAAAGTTGGACATGACTGAGCAACTAAGCACAGCACAGCACAGTGCCTGCAAAAAAAAAAAAAAAATCCATCTTGGCCTATAGGTCACTGAATGGGATTATAGTAAAGTTGTTAGATATTTTAAAAGATGTCTGCATAGAATGTATTATTCTCTTGCTATTCACATTCAATATGAAAATAAATGTAAAAGACTTAGACAGGCCAAACGTACACTGTTATGTTCATCAGGAAAAGGAAGAGGAAAATGTTTAGTGATTAAAATAATTTTGTAAGAGAAGGAAGAATGTCCAAATATGAATGCTAAAACACATGGATCTAAATAAAGATGTCTTCATGTTGGTATTGAATCCTCAGCTTTTCAGCACTGCTGACACCTATGTTTTTCATTGACTCTTACTGAGATAGACAGAAAAAAATTCTAATTTTTAAGATGGAAAAAGATTAATCCAAGAAATCTAACTAGCATCTCCAAAGATTTTTTTTTAATTCTGCATTAAGCCACTTATGAAGTTATTTAGTACAAAACTTTAAGATACAAGAAGATGCAACAAGAAAGTATGAAGAGGAATAAAACACAAGATGGATAAAGAAATATTTGAATTCACAGGAATCAAAAAGAAGTGTAATTCTTAAATGGAAAGAAATGGCCATATTTTCTCCCAGGAAATAATAAAAAGAGAGCTATAGTATTAGTGAAAAAGAGATTAAAAACCAGAAAATCTGATTATTCCATGACTGCTGACTATAAGAGTATGAAATAAGATATAGGCTTCACATCTTCCAGAAACCCAAATTACAAGCACAGTTGCACTGCTTTCTGGCACATGTACTTTTCTTTGCTCAGGACAACCTTTCCATAAGACATGAGACTTGCTAGAAGAGCTATTCCAGATTCAGTATCGTGTGATCTGTCTTTAATTGACCAAACATTGTTGTTCAGTCACTCAGTCCTTTCCAACTCTGCAACCCCAAGGACTGCAGCATGCCAAGCTTCCCTGTCCTTCACCATCTCCTGGAGCTGGCACAAACTCATGTCCATCAAGTCGGTGATGCCATCCAACCATCTCATCCTCTCTCATCCCCTTCTCCTCCTGCCTTCAACCTTTCCTAAATGTTAGGCACAGTTTAAAAGAGTATTTGATACCTATAAGTGGAAATTAAATTTGGAAACTCTCAAAAGACAAACCCCATTTCAATCAGAATGATAATAATGAAGAACACTTTAGGATTCATGCTATATGAAGTTTCTTGTTTTGAGTATTGAGTATGAATCACATACTCAATAAACTTTTATTCACACATAATTTGATGTGATTAGGAAACCATCCTTTACAAATAACCAGTAAACTGTTGTGATTATATGCCGTCTTCCTTCAACATGAAAATGGATCTCCTCTAACTCACTCTTTGGTCCAAAGTTTATTTCATTGTGTAATTCGTTTAAATATGGCTTTCAAACATTCTTCAATTATTGTCAAGGATTTGAATGAGACCATCAAAGAGTCTACTTTCTTTATTCAATATCTTTCACATAAAAATGACAATGATTTGACTACTCTAATAGTAAAGGCTTATTCTAGGATTTAATGTTTACATAAAGCTTAGATAACTAAATAGTCACAAATATAGTCAGTAGTTTTGACTAGTGAAGAAATGGACTTCACTTTTTTCTTCTAATGCCTAGAGAGAACTTTGTGGGCAGTATTTTCCACTGTGAACTAAGAATGTTACCTGCCATATCAGCAAACAAAGGATGTTGTGATGATAAGCTATCAGGTCCCAAGAATGGACCCTGAGGAGATTCAGGATGAGGAAGAACTGGATCCTGGCCCTAGATTGTTATGGTACATATCAAAGGAATGATTTCAATGAGCTCAGACTCTTGCATCCTCTCATACATAGAAAAGTGCTAAATCCATTAATTTGAGACATCTGATTTTCTTTAAATAACAATTTTTTGACATCCCCACTACCTAGTTTGTGTTGCAAAAACTTTTCTGTATCCTGGCTCTTCCCTGACCTCTTGGAAGCAATTCCTCAGAGATATCAAGCTCTATACAGTCAACAAAAACAAGACCAGGAGCTGACTGTGGCTCAGATCATGAGCTCCTTATTGNGATGGACGAGAGTCTGAGTGAACTCCGGGAGTTGGTCATGGACAGGGAGGCCTGGCGTGCTGGGATTCATGGGGTCGCAAAGAGTCGGATACGACTGAGTGACTGAACTGAACTGAACTAAGTCCTCAAAAATTCTGCTGAACAAAATATAATTCTCAACTTTCAGGATGTGATTATTATTATTATTATTATTATTTTGGTTCATGTCATGTAATGAGAATTCAAAGCTCCCAGTTTCAAAAGTATGTGAAACACGCATGACTTGGATAGAGTACTTACAGGCACTAAACACATTTCATAGCACACATACCATGAAGTTCTTAACTTATTTGTTGCTCTTGTAATTTAGTCGCTAAGTCATGTCCAATTCTTTGGACCCCATGGACTGAAGCATGCCAGGCTTCCCTGTCCTTAACTATCCCCTGGAGTTTGCTCAAATTCATGTCCATTGAGTCAGTGATGCTGTCTAACAATCACAACTTCTGCAGCCCTCTTCTCCTCTTGCATTCAATCTTTCCCAGCATGTGGGTCTTTTCCAATGAGTGGTTCTTCACATCAGGTGCTAAAGTACTGGAGCTTCAGCTTCAGCAAGTCCTTCCAATGAACATTCAGGGTTGATTTCCTTTAGGATTAACTGATTTGATCTCCTTGCAGTCCAAGGTACTCACAAGAGTCTTCTCCAGCACCACAATTTGAAAGCATCAGTTCCTCAGTGTTCAGACTTCTTTGTGGTCCAACTCTCATATTCATTCATGACTAATGGAAAAAGCATAGCTTTGACTGTACAGACCTTTATTGGCAAAGTAATGCCTTTGCTTTTTAGTATGCTATCTAGGTTTGTCACAGCTTTTTTTCCAAGGAGCAAGCATCTTTTAATTTCATGGTAGCAGTCACCATCTACAGTGATTTTGGAGCCCAAGAAAATAAAATTGTTCACTGCTTCTACTTTTTCCCTTCTATCAGCCATGAAGTGATGGGACCAGGGAGGCTTCCCTAGTGGCTCAGTGGTAAAGAACCCACCTGCAATTCAGGAGAGAGGTTCATCCCTGAGTCAGGAAGATGCCCTGGACAACCCACTACAGTATTCTTGCCTGGAGAATCCCATGGACAGAGGAACCTGCTGGACTATCATCCATAGGGTCGCAAAGAGTTGGACATGACTGAACCAACTGAGCATGCATGATGGGACCAGATGCCATGATATTAGTTTTTTGAATGCTGAGTTTTAAGTCAGCTTTTTCACTCTCCTCTTTCACCTTCATCAAGAGGTTCTCTAGTTTCCCTTCACTTCCTGCCATTAGAGTGGTATTATCTGCATATCTGAGGCTGTTGATAATTCTTCCAGCAGTCTTGATCCCAGCTTTTGATTCTCCCAGCTTAGCATTTCATATGATGTACTCTGCATAGAAGTTATATAAACAGGGTGGCAGTATATAGCCTTATTGTACTCCTTTCCCATATTAACTTATATCAGGTTTCAAATATTAACTGATATTGGGTCTCAAAAGGTCCTCTTTCTCTGCAGTTCTAACAGTAGCAGAAGAATCTCTGATCAGGAGAAACTTAGATGTGTCTATCATGCAAATAATTTTCATCAGAAATGTGGGTAATTTTTTTGAACTTCAATTCTGTTAGGAAGGTAGAATAGGGAAAAGGAGTCCAAAATGGCGGTGACTAAAAGAGAAGGAAGGGAAAAGCCTGTGAAAATAGAACAAAAGAAGGTCTGAGGACCAGAGTGAAGACTTCAGGTAGAACAAACAGCACTCCTGGCTAAGCCCAATTTGCATAGGGCAGGCCCAGGTGGAGGAAAGGAGGAAAGGATATAAAAGGAGGAGCCAAAGCACTTTCTCTCTTTTTCTCTCCCACGTGCGTGTGCTCTTTCTCTCTCCCTCTCTCTCTCTCCTCCACTCTCTTTCCTTCAAGTCTTTGGGTTAGCATGCCCTCATGCTTCAAGGATGGATTCTCCTGCTATCTTCTAAATAAAATAGAGCTGTAACACTTATTTTCCTAAGAGCTATAACACAGTTTGTCCAAGACCTGAGAGCTGTGACACGCTGAGGGCTTTAATGTCTGTCGCTCCAAATCTTTGTTGTGACACGACAAAGAACCGAGGAACATACACTCGTGTGACAAGTTCTTTAAAATAATAAATTATATTATAGCTACTTTCCCTATTATGACTCATCTTGAATGGATGATCTTAGGGAAATATGCAGGAACAATAGTCCATCTCCATACTCATCTCTTGGTTCTCCCAGTTCTCTAATTTTTTCTCTATATTTCTGCGTTCTTATTTTCTCCTTATATATTTGGTCAAATAAGTTCATAAAAGGTATCAGTTCAGGTAACCACTTTTAATTGTGGTTAACAAAAACTGGGTGATCTAGGAAATATGGAGTGGCCATGTGCTGTCATCTGTTCACGCATGTTAAATCCATTTGGAGATCTAATTCATTTCAAAAGAATCACTTCCAGAACTTTGGCAAATCTCCTGATTTAAATATTTTGCTGTCATTTTGATAAATCAAAATGTAAGTAGTGCTCTCAATGGATGAACAATTAAGTAGAGAATGAATCAAGATCTCAAATGACTGGAATGAAAGCAAGAGGGTAATTAATACCCAAGAAATGTTACCAATAAACAAACAATAATGTGTATATAATATTTAATATGTGCTAGGCCCATGTATATGTTACACACAGTTGATTTTGAGACAGGAGGTAAGGAGACAAGGAACAACCTTCAAAAGAATGATACAGCCAATGTGGATATGACAAAAACTGAGTAGAACCAAACAGGCCCAAAATGGTAGAAGATTGGACTTAGCATAAACTTGAGCCTCAGTATATGGTCACTGTAATACACTAGCATGCTAAATGACACTCACACAGGCACCATGACAATTCCAAGTGAAGTGAAGTGGAAGTTGCTCGGTTGTGTCTGACTCTTTGTGACCCTATGGACTATACAGTCCATGGAATTCTCCAGGCCAGAATACTGGAGTGGGTAGCCTTTCCATTCTCCAGGGGATCTTCCCAACCCAGGGATCAAACCCAGATCTCCCACACTGCAGGTGGATTCTTTACCAGCTGAGCCCCCAAGAATACTGGAGTGAGTAGCCTTAGGCATTCTCCAGCAGGTCTTTCCAACCCAGGAATAGAACCAGGGTCTCCTGCATTGCAGGAGGATTCTTTATCAACTGACCTATCAGAGCAGACTATAAAAGGCTAAAAAGTGGGCAGTGGCCCAAATCCTGGAAATCCCCACCCCTTCTCCAAAATAACTGGAATAATCTTCCCACTTTTTAGTCTATAAAATTAACCAACCCATAAAAACTAACTACCCCATACTTCAGAGCCACTCTTGCCTTTTGAGACTGATTATCTCAAAATCAAAAGGTATTCTGTCTATAAAATGTGTATCTCTCTAAATAAATCTACTTCTTACCTATAACTTTATCTCTCACTGAATTTTTTCTGAGATGAGATATAAAGAACCTGAGCTTCAGTGAGTCTTCACAGCATGTGAGTGATTTTAATTAAAAGACAGTGGGTTGATGCCCCATTCTGAGTTTTGACTGGTTTCAAATCCCATCTGAGGTGAGACTGGTTTAAGATCAGGTAAGAAATTTTAGTTTTATTTAAAATTCACATTAAAAGAAAATATTACCTACATTTTACATCTAGATTTTTAAATAATAAGGCTCAGAGAAGACATGTAATCTTTTTGTTGTCATGCAATTAGTAATGGGCACAGTTAGGGTCTGAATTTAGATCTGCACAGCCTCTCCAAGGGATATTTTAGAGAGGTGATGGCAGCACAGATGGCAGAGGTAATGACCACAGAGACATGATCATGGAGATGTGATCTGATAGAAAATGTCAAGAAGTCATGGAAAAGGGTAACTGCAAGAGTGCCATCAGTAAGGCATGTTCTGAATCACTCTTATCTCAAACCATGATTAAAAGCTTTTAATAGAAAAACCATGAGTTCATTTCACTCGGTCAGTAGCTCAACAGTAAGAGATGAGAAAGTTAAGTTCTGGCTAAATTGTACTTTAATTATCAGCCTAAGTTGCTACTATTATTTTTGATGCAAGGCATATAATGGGAGAATGACAGAATCCTAGAGACATTTTTAGACAGTTACTATAAAGGAAGCATGGTAAAGGATATCCTGAAGGGAGGAGAGATGGGAGAAGGCAAAAAAAGAGTTCACAATATTTATGCCAAAAGAAGGTGATAGTCTAAATTATGGTGATGGCAGGAAGATTGTAAAGGAGAGCACAGATATAGGAAAAGAAAACCCCCATGGAGTTGTTTAGCTGGACTAGGCAATGGATTGAATGGAATGGACAAAGGAGATAGAGGAAGCAAATGCTACTCAAGATTTTTAATCATGTTTTGATTGAGATAAGGGTAATTCAGTGATGTGACATAAGGAAGTAAAAGAAGAGGATCTGGCTGGGGTAAGGAGTGGCAGGGCTAAAGATGATCCGTCAGGTTCTGTAATATCCTGCCAATGAAACAACACTAGGCTGGTACAGATCTAAGTATTTTATTAGTATAAATAGACTAACCTTAGGTAGCTAATGTTGTCTGTGTGCTTAGTTGTTCAGTTTTGTCTGACTCCTTGCAACTCCATAGACTGTAGCCCTCTAGGCTCTTCTCTCCATGGGGATTCTCCAGGCAAGAATACTGGAGTGGATTGCCATGCCTTCCCCCAAGGAATCTTCCCACCCAGGGATTGAACCCAGGTCTCTTGCATTGCAGGTGGATTCTTTACTAGTCCTCTTAAAAGCTGAAATTATTTTATAGTCAAAAATACCTACAGAGGCATATACTCCAAGTACATAAGTAATTTATAAGCAAATTTTTTTATTCAGGTTTAAAAGAAATAAAACTGAAGACCACTGGGAAACTGCCATAAGCCTTTCTGGTCTCACTAATGTTGAAGAATGTTATTACGTGTTTCTCCTGCAGAATATGTCCTGATAAGCATATATCTCTCAGAGATAATATCCAAGAATTTAACTTTTGAAGATGGATAAAGAGTAAAGAAGGAAAAGGTCAAGACACCTGAATATCATAAAAGGACAACTTAAATTACCTCAATTGTTGGGCACAATCAGTGTAGCCACTGAGGAAAACCAGCAGCAGAGGAATGCTGGTGAAATGTCCAAAGACAGTTTCTCCCAATGACCCTGTGACTCAGCTATTCCCTGAGCTTTACCGCCAACACCATAAATAGACTTTTATAAATGGAGATGCTTAGTTGTAATTATTTCTGTTTCTGGAAATAGAGGAATTCTACTGGCAGCGAAATTCCATGATGAGGGACAAGAGTAGGTGAGGAGAGACTGAAAAGAAAGCCCATCAGGCCATGCCTGGGAAACGAGTTAAAATAACACATTCATATCATTATCTGCACTGTGCATAGAAAGGAAAGGAAAGTTTATTTGAAATGGGAGATGCATTTTCAAATATATTTATGTTGTTGGAAGGAAATAGCTTTGAAACCCATGTAGCCAAAAAACACTCCAGCGGTTAAACACTAAATATCAATCTACAAATGAAAAAAAGTGAATTTTCAGTAGGATTTGGGGGAGGGGTTCCTTTCTTCTTATTAAACAGAATTTAACTGGAGCATTTAATAATGTCTGTAAATATAAATAAAGGTCGGCCTTAGAAATATGTGGCACAAATTAAGGAGCTTTGTAAAAATTGTCCTCAAATGAAAGTCTTCTATTTGCTTACCATTGATACAGAAATTCCATAATTACAGATGTCATCATTTATCTTCACAGAGTCTCTAAAAGATTTCCTTTTGAAATGGGAATTTTCCTGAAAGGTATTCATATTATTACCTTCCTATCATTCATTCACATTACACAGAGAAAAAGATCCTAAGGAACAGCTAGCTACATGAAGGGAATGAAGTTTAGTAAGGGAGAATTTTACTGCTTGGGGACAATATTAATTGAAAGGAGGAAGAAATGAGATTTAAACAAGATGGGGAAAATTCTACAGACTCTGACAAGGAAATAGGATTTCATAATCATTTCTTTAAAGTTAACCTCCCCTTGTTTTTTGTTTGTGTGTTTAGTTTTGTCTTTTCCGGAATCTTCTAGGATTCTTTTCCACAACATCTTCTTCGGGATTTCATATACTTGAGAAATGAGGTTCTAAAGCATAAATTTTCTCTAGTTCATCATGTACTACAATAAACCTGTAAATCCTGTTTGCATTTGCTAAGATTCTTCACCTCTGGTAACTACTGGAGAAAAGATAACACCTTGAGGAAGTTACAGAACATAGGAGCTCTATTAGTTATATCAGTAGCCTTATCTTCATTGGAATATGGCTGGGGCTGGGCCACATAGTATTTTAAGATTGAGAGTCAATCTTTCCCAGAGCTTCAACTGATCTAGATAAACCTCAAGCACCCATTTCTCAACTTTGTACAAATAACCCATCACCTTCGACACTTTCCATAATGATAGCTCATTGTCAACAGTAGAATCAAGAAGAAATTCCAGGCCACAAACAGAACTTCACGTTTAGACACTTCCTGCCATCTTCTACTTTGTATAAAATAAATGAGGAACAGAATCTACATTCTTGGAATTAAAATGATTGCAAACTTTTTTACACAAAATTGTTCTCATTCTTTTTCTAGCTTGTAAAATGCATTTTAAAGGAATTTAAAGTTTCTCAGTCTGCTTTTCACTTCGAGTAAAAATTAGGGCACCCTGACTAATGCTTGCGATGTGGAATTTGGGAGTTGGATATAATTCCAGTGCTTTCTGGGCTTAGTTCACTATGGTTTTATAAAACAATTAAAAAGCTTTCCTGCTGTTTCAGGCCAGTAGGTCTGAAGCCTTCAGCAAGCTCCCATCATTTGGCACAGGTCTGCTTTCTGTTCCCTGATCAACTCCTTTGAAAAGACAAGCCTGAACCATGGACTCATATTAGAGAAAAAATGGTCACCATGGCCAATCCTCACTGCCTTTTAGCTTTCCTTACTTTCCTATTTTGGGGGGACTTGAAGAGAACTAACTTTCGGATGAAAAAAGATATAAATACATCTGGAAAGTTAATAAATTGAAAGTTTTGTTAATAAGAGTATCATTATCCATGTAATTTCTGGGCTTAGTCAAACAAAGGTGGGATTGAAATACAAGGTTCTGGAAGCTCCACAGTGTACTGGTGTCTGCCCCTCATTCCCATCTGCAATCTTTTCAACCAAACCCTCCTATTTCAGACCCCAGATTGAGAAATTCTTATAAGTTATAGGTTATTAGCCCCCTTCAGTGATAGTCTATACACACACATACACACACACACACAGTTTCTGGCATCGAACAAAAAGTCACATTAGGGTTTTCCAGAACAAAGATCAAAGGAGGGAGGAGGAAAATTAAGACAGACAATAGTGGGGCCTTCCCTGGAAGCCCAGAGATTAAGACTCTGCACTCCCACTGCAAGGGGTGTAGGTTTGATCCTTGGTCAGAGAACTAAGATACCCATATCCAGTACAGTGTGGCCAAAAGATAAATGAATGAAGGAACAGTCTGCTATTTATTTTAAATAGATGATAGATAAAGAAGGGAAATTTCACAGACAAGGAAGGGAAATTTCACAGGCAAAGTGAGACTATCTGAGTTTCACCACTGTCCATCATAGCTTCTCTGTCAATAAAAGTTGTCTACATCTCCATGTAGTGGTATGCTAAATCAGTGGTACGCTGGATCTGGTTCCAACCTGCTTCCAAGTGACATGCATGTATGCACCTGTTCCTAATTTCTAGTTCTCTTATATCACACTTGTAGTTTGGAATAAGGCATGGTGGAAGTATTCATAACATTGAAATCAACAAATGCTTCAAATCAGGCCATTTTATTTTTGGACATCCAAATTATCAGCACACTTCCAATTATGATTTATATCAGAGAAAAAGAAATGCAAAAGAAGTCCTATCCAACACATATATAGAGCTCTCCCTGAAAAGAGGTCTGGTGACTATTATTTTTCTAATTTCCAGCAATGTCTCAGTGTGCTTTATTTCCCAATTCCTTGATTAAAGCAGGATCACCATTCCCTGAAATTTCATGAATCAGAAAATCTGGGTTGGAAAGCAACAGTAAAAACCTTCAGAGGATTCCGATGCTTACTAAAGTTTGAGAACCTCAAGCTTGTACATTATATATGGAAAAGCCTCTTAATCTAGTGATGTGTGTGTGTGTGTGTGTGTGTGTGTGTGTGTGTCCATATTGAGGGAATCTGCCTGCAGTGCAGGAGACCTGGGTTCAATCCCTGGGCTACAATCCATAGCGTAGCAAAGAGGTGAACACAAGTGAACAACTGAGCACACACACACACACACACACACAGAAGGGACATAAGCAGGTATCAAGGTTTATCTGTGGTCTAAAAAACACAATTGGGGAAAAGAGAGAAGATATAAGACAGGTCAAGAGTAGTTCAACTAACTTCCTTGAAAGGTAGCAGATGGAATCCAAAATATAGGTAATGAAATTCACCATGGACAAAAAACAAGGCATACTTTTCACCAAGACATTAAGTCTTACTGTTTAAAGACTTGCCCCACTCTTAGCCTCACCCATCTTCTTAAGGACAGGATGCCTACACTGTCACAGATGTATAGAATGGACTTTTGGACTCTGAGGGAGAGGGAGAGGGTGGGATGATTTGGGAGGATGGCATTGAAACATGTATACTATCATGTAAGAAACGAATCACCAGTCTATGTTCAATTTAGGATTCAGGATGCTTGGGGCTGGTGCACGGGGATGATCCAGAGAGATGATATGGGGTGGGAGGTGGGAGTGGGGGTTCAGGATTGAGAACTCATGTACACCCGTGGTGGATTCATGTCAATGTATGGCAACACCAATACACTATTGTAAAGTAAAATAAAGTAAAAATAAAAATTAAAAAAAAGTAAAATAGATTTTTTTATAAGCAGATGCAAATCTATTCAGATCTATGAACGACTGGTCTATTGAATGCTCAGATAACACAAAATGCTAGTTGGATTTGCATGAAAACTAAATGAAAGCTTCTTCTCATAATCATTATTAAGCAAATTAATTCGATGAGTCATCTCTTTGATATATGAAGTGGAACAAAATATCTAATGGACAAAAATGAATGTGGAACAAGAGTTATCATTTACTGAATACATACTGTGATATAAGCATATCATATGTATTATTTCCTTTCTTCATAATATTTGTACAAGGCAGGTGTTATTAGTTATGTTTTCTAAATTGACTAAGTAAAGTTCAGAGATATCTAAGTTAATCAATTGTCCATGATTGTGTCACAAATATCCCTTAGTGTAAGGAATGCTAAAGTTTACTTATTCCACTTACTTGTTTTTATTGATATTATTGGTAGAATTGGAAATCTTTAGAAGATGCCTCAAAGTAAATTCTATGATAAGTTTATAGAATAGAGACAATATAGGAAAACTCACATAAGTGAGACTTACAATAATTTTCCATGGAAACAATTACAAAAACCTTGATCCTTCAGAGGATATTACAAAGAGTAACAGTGAATCATATTGATGAAAATGGCTTCATATTCACATTCAGTTCAGTTCAGTTCAGTTGCTCAGTCGTGTCCGACTCTTTGCAACTCCATGAATTGCAGCACACCAGGCCTCCCTGTCCATCACCAACTCCCAGAGTTCACTCAGACTCACGTCCATCGAGTCCATGATGCCATCCAGCCATCTCATCCTCTGTCGTCCCCTTCTCCTCCTGCCCCCAATCTCTCCCAGCATCACATTACTCAAGACCAAAAAGTTACACAGAAATTAATATCTTACCAGAATTTTTATAAACTTTTAGTTTGAGGACTAGCATTTAGCAATGCAAAATTGGCAGAGATTTTCACAGGCTTTATTCCAAAATAAACTCCTTAATATGTTATAGCACAAGTTAGACTTCTCAAAACTTCCTCAAGTAAAATATCTTCAGCAATCTCAAGTTTAATTGCTTGGCTTTCTTCTTTGGCTTCCTACCAGGTTTTCATAAAATTATGAGGAAGAATTATTAATGATTACAAGACACAGTAAAGCCACTGTTTCAGTCTCCAGAAACAGTGTGACGTCAACTATAATAAACACATAGAATTACCCTTGCTTTTCCTATGGTGGCATATGGTTTACAGTAGAGAAACACGAGACTGATCAGATCACACATCTTCTCTGGATCACAGCTCTACCTACCATCCAGGAAGCATTTTCCCCCTCCCTTAGAGGAAATACATATATATATATATGTATGTATGTATATTTAATTGAAGTATACTTGACTTATTGGAGAAGGCAATGGCAACCCACTCCGTACTCTTGCCTGGAAAATCCCATGGACGGAGGAGCCTGGTGGGCTGCAGTCCATGGGGTCACTAGGAGTCGGACACGACTGAGCGACTTCACTTTCACTTTTCACTTTCATGCATTGGAGAAGGAAATGGCAACCCATTCCAGTGTTCTTGCCTGGAAAATCCCAGGGACGGGGGAGCCTGGTAGGCTGCCATCTATGGGGTTGCACAGAGTCAGACACAAGTGAAGCGACAATAGTAGCAGTAGTAGTGTAGTTGACTTATAATGTTGTGTTAATTTCTGCTGTACAAAAAAGTGATTCAGTTACACACACACACACACACATATATATATACACATTTTTAAAAATATTTTTTCATTATGAATTATGATTTATCATAAGATATTGAATACAGTTCTCTGAGATATACCCTAGGACCTTGTTCTCTATCTTTTCTACATATAAAATCTTTCAGCTACTAACTCCAACCTCCGACTCTGTCCCTCCTCCAACTCCCTCTCTCTCAGCAACCACCAGTCTGCTCTCTATGCAGGAAGTTGATTTTGTATACTTTAAACATACTTGGCTTTAAGGGAATTATATCCTAGTCTAGAGACTGTGACCTTGCCACTGTGAATACTCTCCATTCAATACACTAGAACTAGGTAGAACCATTCCACTGTATTAGTATTAAAAATGTATTATTTTAAAATGTATTGTTTTTATCTAGGTAGACTTCAATGCATAATAAGTAGACAGCTTTTTTCATCTAATGTGATTTATCTTTTACAGTATGAATTTTAAAAAATCTAAATTATTACAAATATTCACTCATTCTTTCCCCCATTACTGGGTGCAGCCTCCAGCAGTTTTCCCTTGTTTAAGGTATTTCCTCTAATCGGGCTTCCCAGGTGGCACAGTGGTAAAGAATTTGCTTGTCAGTGCAGGTGACCCAAGAAATGTGGGATTGATTCCTAGGTTGGGAGGATGCCCTACAAAAGAGCATGGCAACCCACTCCAGTATTCTTGCCTGGAGAATCCCATGGGCAGAGGAGCCTGGTGGTCTACATTCCATAGGTTTGCAAAAAGTTGGACACGATTTAAGCAACTTAGCAGCAGCAGCATCCTAATCAATTGTCTATATGTGAGGAAAAGAAAATTTTGCTTAGAATTATTACATTTAGTATTTATCACTATATTTGATATTTCAATCTTAAAATCGTCTGACATAGTTTTCTAAGATGGCATTATGTGTTTTTTCTAAGCACTTCAAGTGGATATTGCAAAAGGAATATTCTTTTTAATATAGTTTCCCCCCTCCATCTGAAAGGAGAGTGTTCCTATGAAACCTGTCATAAGCCAAAATGATATAAACTGAAGAATATCACCACTTTCTGAAAATTTTCATTAAGCTACTTCTCTTCTACAAAACAGCACCAGGGTTTTTTGGTAAAAGCAAAAATACTATGTGCTCCACCCGAGCATTCCCCTAAGGACTAGCCCTGCCCTGAACAGCTCCTCCAAAATAGCTCCTGCCCTGTTCACCTGGCAGACTGCCTCAGCAGGTACTGGCAACCTTCCAAATTTGTTCTTGCCCACCTCACCAAGTGGGCCACCACGCCTGGCAGCAGTGCTCCTCCAAAGTGGCTCCCAGTCTGGAGGACCTGCCCTGCGTAGCAGCACAACAAAAACAGTAATGACCAGCCCTCACAGCCACGCTGGGGTCCATGACCAAACAGAAGCACACCCACATCAATCATAGCCAAGCTGCCACAAGCCAGCTGGGCCAGGGGCCAACCCAACCTACCAGCGTGCCCACAGAAATTGCAGCCCAACTAAAATAAGCAAGAACACACAATCCACATAGGGAATACCCCTGGAGCACCTGCCTCTGGTGACCAGTGGAGTGTACTGCTGGACCACACAGGAATCTTCTTACAAGACCACTCTTTCTAGACTGACAGACAAAGCTGATAGATGTAATACACAGAAACAAACACAGAGGGTTAGGCAAAATGATGAGACAAAATAATACCTTCCAAATGAAAGAACAAGATAAAGTATCAGAAAAAAAGCTACATTAAATGGAGATAGCAATTGATCAGAAAAAGAGTTCAAAGAATGATGCTCACTGAACTTAAGGAAAGAATGAATGAACTCAATAAGAAATGTAGAAAAGAGAAATATTTTAAACAAACCAATCAGAGCAGAAGAATACATTTAAAAAAATGAAAAATACACTAAAGGAAATCAACAATAGATTAGAAGATGCACAACAGATCAACAATCTGGAATAAAGGGTAGTGGAAATCACCCAATCAGGGCAGCAAAAAAAGGAAAAAAAAAAGAACTTAAAAACTCACTGTAAGGGACATCTGTGACAGCATCAAGAATACTAACATTCATAGTATTCATATTACAGGGGTCCTAGAAGCAGATGAAAGAAAGAAAGGGACAGAAAACCTACTTGAAGAAAAAAATGGCTGAAAACTTCCCTGACCTGGCAAAGGAAACACACATCCAAGTCTAGAGAGCACAGAGTCTAAAACAAGGTAAACCCAAAGAGACCTGCAATAAGACACTCTAATTAAAATAACAAAAGCTAAAGATAAGAAAGGATCATAAAGCAACAAAAGAACAACCAGTTAATACTATCAGTATATTTTTAGCATAAACTTCACAGGCCAGAAGGGACTGGCACAATACTGTTCAAACTAATGAACAGTAATATTACAGCCAAGAATGCCCATCTAGAAAGGTTGAATCACTCAGAGTGGAAGGACAGATAAAGAATTTCACAGACAAGCAAAAGATGAAGAAGTTCATCACCACTAAACTGGACTTCCCAGGTGGCACTAGTGGTAAAGAAGCCACCTGCCAGTGCAGGCAAGGTAAAAGACATGGGTTCAATCCCTGGGTAGGGAAGATACCCTGGAAGACGGCATGGCATCCTATTCCACTCTCCTTGCCTGAGAATCCCAAGGACAGAGAAGCTTGGCTGACTGTGGTCCATAGCTTAGCACAGATTCAGACATGACTGAAGCAACTTAACATGCATGCATACACACCACTAAACTAAATTTCAGTTCAGTTTAGTTCAGTTCAGTCGCTCAGTAGTGTCCGACTCCATGTGACCCCATGAATCCCAGCACACCAGGCCTCCCTGTCCATCACCAACTCCCAGAGTTCACTCAGACTCACATCTATCGAGTCCGTGATGCCATTCAGCCATCTCATCCTCTGTCGTCCCCTTCTCTTCCTGCCCCCAATCCCTCCCAGCATCAAAGTCTTTTCCAGTGAGTCAACTCTTCGCATGAGGTGGCCAAAGTACTGGAGTTTCAGCTTTAGCATCATTCCTTCCAAAGAAATCCCAGGGCCGATCTCCTTCAGAATGGACTGGTTGGATCTCCTTGCAGTCCAAGGGACTCTCAAGAGTCTTCTCCAACACCACAGTTCAAAAGCATCAATTCTTTGGCGCTCAGCCTTCTTCACAGTCCAACTCTCACATCCATACATGACTACTGGAAAAACCATAGCCTTGACTAGACGGACCTTAGTTGGCAAAGTAATGTCTCTGCTTTTGAATATCCTATCTAGGTTGGTCATAACTTTTCTTCCAAGGAGTAAGCGTCTTTTAATTTCATGGCTGCAGTCACCATCTACAGTGATTTTGAATCCCCCAAAAATAAAGTCTGACACTGTTTCCACTGTTTCCCCATCTATTTCCCATGAAGTGATGGGACTGGATGCTCTGATCTTCATTTTCTGAATGTTGAGCTTTAAGCCAACTTTTTCACTCTCCTCTTTCACTTTCATCAAGAGGCCTTTTNGCATGAGGTGGCCAAAGTACTGGAGCTTCAGCTTTAGCATCATTCCTTCCAAAGAAATCCCAGGGCCGATCTCCTTCAGAATGGACTGGTTGGATCTCCTTGCAGTCCAAGGGACTCTCAAGAGTCTTCTCCAACACCACAGTTCAAAAGCATCAATTCTTTGGCGCTCAGCCTTCTTCACAGTCCAACTCTCACATCCATACATGACTACTGGAAAAACCATAGCCTTGACTAGACGGACCTTAGTTGGCAAAGTAATGTCTCTGCTTTTGAATATCCTATCTAGGTTGGTCATAACTTTTCTTCCAAGGAGTAAGCGTCTTTTAATTTCATGGCTGCAGTCACCATCTACAGTGATTTTGAATCCCCCAAAAATAAAGTCTGACACTGTTTCCACTGTTTCCCCATCTATTTCCCATGAAGTGATGGGACTGGATGCTCTGATCTTCATTTTCTGAATGTTGAGCTTTAAGCCAACTTTTTCACTCTCCTCTTTCACTCTCATCAGGAGGCTTTTTAGTTCCTCTTCACTTTCTGCCATAGGGTGATGTCATCTGCATATCTGAGGTTATTGATATTTCTCCTGGCAGTCTTGATTCCAGCTTGTGTTTCTTCCAGTCCAGAGTTTCTCATGATGTACTTTGCATATATGGACTTGTTTAAAAGAAAAAGAAAAGCCTTAAACTAGAAATAATAAAATTATAAATGAAAAAAATCTCACTGCTGAAGGTCAACATATAGCAAAGGTAGCAGATCTTCTAGATGAATTCACTAGTTTCATCTTTATCTTTCATACTATCTTTATATCTAAAACAACCAGTTGTGGTATACAAAATAAGATATAATTTATGGTGTCAAAACATAAAATATGGACAGTAAAAGCATAGTATTTAGAATGTGCTTGAAATTAAGTGACCATTGATTTAAAACAGACTAATTTATAAGTTGCTTCACGTGTTGTCTGACTCTTTGTGGCCCCATGGACTGTTGCCCGCCAGCCTCCTCTGATCATGGGATTCTACAGGCAAGAATACTTTCAGGGGATCTTCCCAACCCAGGAATCAAACCCCACGTCTTTTACGTCTGTCGGTATTGGCAAGCAGGTTCTTTTCACTAGAAGGAAATGGAAACCTACTCCAGTATACTTGGCCTGGAGAATCCAATGGACAGAGGAACCTGACAGGCAACAGTCCATGGGGTTGCAGAGTTGAACAGGACTGAAGCAACTTAGCAGCACCACCTGGGAAGCCCCTGTTTTCCATCGCTAAGTTTCTAAGTAGCTCGTTCTAGAAGAACCTCATGATGAACTACAAACCCAAACCTAAAAAATACACAAAATATAAAGAGAAATAACACAAACATAACACTAAAAAAGGTCATCAAATAGCAAGGGAAGAGAAGAGGGATTCCACAAAAAGGAATTTCACACACAACTGGAAAACAATTAACAAAATGGCAGTAAGCACATTATCATCAATAATTACTTTCAAGTTCAATGAACTGAATGTTCCAATCAAAAGAGCCAGAATGGATTAAAAGAACACAAGACCCATACACTGCAGCATACAGGAGACTCACTTCAGATCTAAAGATATACACAGACTGTGTGCAAAGATGAAAATAGGTATTTCATGTAATTAAAACCAAAACAAAGCTGGGGTAGCTATACTTATATAAGACAAACTTCAAAAAAGAGTGCAACAAGAAACAAAGACAGTCATTACATAATGAAAAATGATCAAGTCAACAAGAGGATACAACACGTAGACATGGAATATGCTCCCAAAGGGATTACATGTTTGTCCATGAAACAAATATAAAACTATTTTATATAAAATTAGATACAAATGATATAAAACTAGAAAGCAACTACAAGAAGATAATTCAAAAAAAAAACTAACCTAAACACATGAAGGTGAAACAACATACTATTAAACAAAGGTAAATAAAGGGAAAAATACTCTGAGAGAAATGAAAATGGCAACACAATGTTCTGAGATGCAGCAAAAGCAGTTCGAAGAAGGAAATTTATAACAATCCATGTCTACCTCAGGAGAAAAGGAAATTCTGAAATAAACAATCTAATCTTTTACCAAAAGGAACTAGAAAAGAACAAATAAAGCTCAGAGTTAGTAGAAGAAGCAAAATGATAAAGAACAGAAGAGAAGGATATAAAATAGAGACTATTTTTTAAACATCAACGAAATGAAGAATTGGTTCTTTTAAAAAATAAACAAAATTGATATACCCTTGGCCAGACTCAGCAGGTAAAAACTCTCAAATAAATAAAATCATAAACGAAAGAGGAGAAGTTACAACAGACAGCACAGAAATAGAAATAATGTAAAAAAATGTAAATTTTTTCTAATACTGAATCAGGAAGAAATAGAAAATCTGACCAGATAAATCATTAACAGTGATTTTGAATCAGTAATTTTAAAAACCTCCTAACAAACAAAAGTCCAGAATCAGATGGCTTCACAGGCAAATACCACAAAATATTTTTGAAAACATTTAATCTTTCTCAAACTATTTCAAAAAATGGAAAAAGGAGAATGCTTCTAAATTCATTCTACAAAACCAGCATTATCTTGACATTAAAAAAAAAAAAGATAGACACCTGAGAAGAAATAAATAAATAAAAGAAATTGCACACCAATATCCATGATAAACACAGGTGCAAAAATCCTCAATAGAATATTAAACAAACTGAATCCAACAATACATTAAAAGGGTCATACATCATGATAAACTGAGATTTATTCCAGGGATGTAAGAATGGTTCAGTATCTGCAAATCAATCAACATGATACATCACATTAACAAAACAAAGGATAAAAATCATATGATCATCTAATAAATGCAGAAAATGCTTTCGACAAAATTCAACATCCATTTGTAACAAAAATTCTCAACAAAGAGTGTTTAGAGGGTACAACTTTGACATAATAAAGGCCATATATGACAAATTCACAGCCAACCAAATACTCAACAGTGAAAAACTAAAAGTTTTTCCTCTGAGACCAGGAATGAGACAAAAATGCCCAATACCATCACTTTTATTCAAGATAGTATTGGGAGTTCTACACACAGTAATTAGACAAGAAAAGGGAAGAAAATTCAGCCAAGTTGAAGTAAAACGGTCACTATTTGCAGATGACATGATATTATATATAAGCTCTCTTAAAAATTACCCAAAAAACCATTATAAATAATAAATGAATTCATAAAGCTGAAGGATACAAAAGCAATATGAAGTAATTTGTGGTATTTCTATGTCCAGAGAAGGACTTACCAGAAATAGAAATTAAGATAACAACCTCATTTACAATTCCATCATAAAGAATAAAATATGAGTAAACCAACCTAGACAGCATATTAAAAAGCAGAGACATTACTTTGCCCACAAAGTTCCGTCTAGTCAAGGGCTATGGTTTTTCCAGTGGTCATGTATGGATGTGAGAGTTGGACTCTAAAGAAAGTTGAGCACAGAAGAACTGAAGCTTTTGAATTGTGGTGTTGGAGAAGACTCTTGCAAGGAGATCCAACTAGTCCATCCTAAAAGAGATCAGTCCTGGTTGTTCATTGGAAGGACTGATGTTGAAACTGAAACTCCAATACTTTGGCAACCTCATGTGAAGAGCTGACTCATTTGAAAAGACCCTGATGCTGGGAAAAATTGAGGACAGGAGGAGAAGAGGACGACAGAGGATGGGACGGTTGGATGGCATCACTGACTCAATGGACATGGGTTTTGGTAGACTCTGGCAGTTGGTGATGGACAGGGAGGCCTGGTGTGCTGCGGTTCATGGGGTTGCAAAGTCAGACACAACTGAGTGACTGAACAGAGAACTGACTGAACAAGGACGTGAAAGACTTGACTTTGAATACTATAAGACTTTGATGAAATAAATTAAAAACTACATAAACAAATAGAAAGATATATCACTGTTCTAGATCACAAGAATTAATACTGTTAAAATGTAGATACTACCAAAAAAAATTCTACTGATTCAATGCAATCTCTATCAAAATATCAATGACATTTTTCACAGGAATGGGAATAATCATAAAATTTATATGGAATTTTTATATGGAAAATTTATATGGAATTTTACCCAAAAGATTCCAAATAGCCAAAGGAATCTTGAGAAAGAACATAGGTGAAGTTATCACTCTCCCTGATTTCAAATACTACCACAAAGCCAAAGTAACTAAAACAGTATGGTATTAGCACAAAACCAGAAACAGCAATCAATGGAACCGAACAGAACTCTTTTATCTTGTAGGCCTAAAGAGCAGGGCTTAGCTCAGTGTCTTAGTGTTCTAATTAGAACCACCCTCCTCTGTTCAGCCTGATACTCTTTCTACTGTACTATAGGCTTTCCTTGATTTCCTTATTCTTCTCTATTTCTGAGAGACTAATTTTTCAAATAATAAACAGAGGAGCTAGAAAGCTTAAAGCATCTCAGAAACTGAAATGTTAAGCTACTCTTATCTCCAATGTGTTGACAAGGTTACGGGCGTTGAGAAGTTCAAGTTCCTGCCCAAGGTCACACAGATGGGAAGGTGTGCACAGCAAGGGTTTCAATGCATTGCTGTTCACCTGGCTCTAGACAGCAAGTCAACACTGTCTATGTGCAAGGTGCAACTGAATCCAACAAGAAGAGGGGCATAAACATCATGTAGAGCTTTAAGAGCATACTTTTAAAATTTTGTTTATTTATTTTAATTAGAGGCTAATTACTTTGCAATATTGTAGTGGTTTTTGCCATACATTGACATGAATCAGCCATGGAATGCTACATTATAGTATTTCCCAGGGGAAATAGTATCTTGCAATAAAAAAAATGCAAATAATGTATTCTATTAAGACTTACAGACCTGGAGTTGTTAACCTCTTATTAAGAGTACATTATCACATTGCTTAGAGTCCCTCACTTTGTTTGAATCAAACTGGGACTGTGAAAGAATCCCCTACCTTTTCCAAAAGATGGAGAAAAGTTCTGATTAAAAAAAAAAAACAACTGTACTGAATTTAAGAAACTGTGACTTTAATACTTCAAAAATAAATAGATTTAAAGAGTAGACAAGCAAGTCTTAAAAATAGGGTTTGGAATAGAATAAGAACAGCTTATACAGAAGGAAAAAGTATCACAAAGGAATAAATGCTTATTATTTTTTGCCTAATGATATAAGGTGGTATGGTAAAGTACACTTCATTTTTTACCTTAAAGTCACAGTAATTTTTAACTTTGATAGTAATCATCTTAATCTCCAAATCCTTATTAGGGACAAGATAAATAGAAATATTTTGTAGGTAAATGGAGAACGTGAGAACTGATTTTCCAAAAATTAAACTTGTATGTGTCATTAGAAACAGAAAATGTACTCAGAATATCCAACTAATACAGGAAACCCAGGGATCCAAGGCATCTAGATCCCTTAATTCTTTATGATGACTTAAAAGTCAAAAGACAGGAGTGTTCTGTTGAATGTGGGACCTTAATCATATTTCAGACAGAAGCCTTTTTAAACTGTTCTTAAATTAGAATGACAGACTGCCTAGTTTTGTGGTTATAGTTACAGTGTTATTTGTTTACTTGCTTTATTGTTGTTGTTATGTTCAGTTGTTTATTTTTCAATTTATATCTCCAGAGTACTCTCTTATAAATTTAGAATCAGTCTAGACTCCAATATAGCTAAAAGGCAAAGGCAAAGGAACAGTATTATTACTATTTCATAAATCGCTGAAGCATCATCACTGAAGTCAGTACCTCTTACTGACTCTGAGTGCCTATTTTTTCTTTATACATTATAACACTTTGAAGCTTGAGTGCAATGAATTATTCCTGATCCTAGGATTAGATCCATGTTTCTTATGTTTCCTGTATTGGCAGATGGGTTCTTTATCACTAGCACCACCTGGGAAGCCCCGCTCAAAAATACACCAAAACACCAAAATGCTTATATGGTCAATTAATGATAAGAAAGGCAGGAATACACATTAAGAAAAACACAGTCTTTCAATAAATGATTTTAGGAAAACTGACCAGCTACATACATAAGAATTAAACTGGACCATTTTCTCACAAAACACACAAAAATAAAGATAAAATGGATAAAAGATTTAAATATAAGACCTGAAACCATTATTATTGCTTCTCAGAACCCATTGCATGCTAAAGATTTTGCATCCAAGTTGATGGTGATTTTGCAGTTTATTTACAGTACAAGTACAGCTGATCACCTATCCTGGAACTGAAAGACTCAAACTACATCTCCCAGAATCCTTTTCAACTTCTCTTCCTGCTAATGGGAAGGTCCTGCTAATAGGAAGCACGGATAGGAGAATAGAAGCTGCAAGAAAGAGAGAAGCCTCCAGTTTCTGATACCGACACAACAGCAACAGTTAGAGGTTGTTTACCAGCAGTGGTGCTGGGTTATACAGACTCCTGGTCCCCCAGCACTGGTAACATTTCCTGTTGTTCCACCAATTCCGCTAGTGCATCAGCAGGAACAGCCCCAGAAGCTCCAGTCTAGGGATTCCAGTTGTTTTTAGTACATGGTATCATCCTTCCTCCCTTTGGCTCCCCCTTTTCTCCCTTTTATTCCTCTAGCCTTTCCAGAATTTTGTTAGAAAGTTCCTATACAAAGTTTCCTCATTTTTAAATACTTAGCTTCCCTTCTATTTCCTTTACTGCGCCCACACTGATATTGTGTCCAAAATGCCTGTTTTTTTTCCCCCTCATTTGACGACCACAATTTATCTGCAGCCACCACTCCCCCCCCCAAACACACATCTAATTATGAGATGTGTATAAGAGA
>SJYA01002617.1:2387396-2412028 GCA_006410615.1 Neotragus moschatus | reverse complement strand
CAGAGGAACCTGGTGGGCTACAGTCCATGAGGTCACAAGGAGTTGGACATGACTGAGCACACACACACACACATACACACACACACGCACACATTATTTTTTAAGACATAACACTATTGTGCATTCAAGAGACTACAGTATGGTATAAATATCACTTTTATACACACTGGAAAGCAAAAAAAATCAAGTGACTTGCTTTATTGTGACATATGATTTGTTGCAGTGGCCTAGAATGAAACACTGGAGAAGGCGATGGCACCCCACTCCGGTACTCTTGCCTGGAAAATCCCATGGATGGAGGAGCCTGGTGGGCTGCAGTCCACGGGGTCACAAAGAGTCGGACACGACTGAGCAACTTCACTTTCACTTTTCACTTTCATGCATTGGAGAAGGAAATGGCAACCCACTCCAGTGTTCTTGCCTGGAGAATCCCAGGGATGGCGGAGCCTGGTGGGCTTCCGTCTATGGGGTCGCACAGAGTCAGACACGACTGAAGCGACTTAGCAGCAGCAGAATGAAACACACACTATCTCTGAAGTATGCCTATATTTATTCAAGATAGTTACTTATTGATTTATAGATTTATTATGAAGTAAATTACTTAGTACTTATTAGTAAGATGTCTTTTGAGGTGATGAGATCAGATACAAACTTTATTTGCTCTTTCTAGTCTGCTTTTTAAATATATATATGTGTGTGTATTGTGTATATTTGTGTACAAGTACAATTACAGTTTTTTGGAATTCTTCAAGCTGGAAATATTTTGTAATCGAGGTTTTCTCATATTTATAATACAATGACAAGTAACAGTCTTACCAAAGTACTGTCTGAATAATTAAAATTGCCATAAAAAAGAATGAGGGAATGCCATTTGTAGCAACATGGATAGACATGGAGATTATTATATGAAGTGAAGTAAGACAGAGAAAGACAAGTATCATGTGATANGGTTTTCTCATATTTATAATACAATGACAAGTAACAGTCTTACCAAAGTACTGTCTGAATAATTAAAATTGCCATAAAAAAGAATGAGGGAATGCCATTTGTAGCAACATGGATAGACATGGAGATTATTATATGAAGTGAAGTAAGACAGAGAAAGACAAGTATCATGTGATATCACTCATATGTGAAATATAATTTTTTAAATGATACAAATGAACTTATTTACAAAAGAGAAAAATGTCTGACAGATATTTAAAACAAACTTAAGGTTACCAAACGGTAAATGTGGTGAGGAGAGCTAAGTCAGAAGCTTGGGATGAATACACACAGTGTGTATATAAGATAGATAATCAGCAAGGACCTAGTGCATAGCACAGGCAACTCTACTCAAATTCTGTAGTAATTTATATGAGAAAAGAATATAAAAAAGAATATATATATATTTATGTATGTATGTATAACTGAATCGCTTTGCTCTACATCTGAAACTAACACAACATTATAAATCAAGTACATGTCTATAACATTTTAAATTAAAATTAACTCATGAACAGTAGACTTGTAGTGCTTTGAGTGTGTTCTTGTATGAAATGTTTAATTCCTTAAATCAGTTATGCATAAATTAAATGTATATCTAAAATTAGTGTTAAAATATCCCCTCTCCTAATTCTCATATAGGTACTTTTGTTATAAAGTAGGATTGATAAGTCTCAGTTCACTTAATATTCCTAGTACATAAGAGAAATTTAGAAAAAATTTTCCACTTTATGTTAGACTTCCAGAAATCTAAGGGGACTAATTAAAAAATATATATTTATATAACCGAGACTGAAATCCACACATTCAGATTTCAAAAACATATACCTTATACAAAAAAAGGTCACTTGACATAAGCTCTTCACACAGATCTTGAGGAAAAAGGAAATTTTGTATCAGTTCTTTTACTGTGTTAGAAGAAAAACAGATCTGAGGTGGTGAGTTCCTGGGTAAAAATGAAACATACAACTTCAGAAAATAAAAAGAACAAGATTAATATTTATTAGATGCAAAAAGAGCCAGACAATGTGCTGGTTATTTTTGCCCCCCCTTGAATACAATTAATGGACTGAATTCAGTTTGAAATTCAAAAGTGTAGTGCTGTGGTCATCCTTTTGAATTTTGAACTGAATTCAGTCCATTAATTGTATTCAAGGGGGCAAAAATAACCAGCACATTGCCTGGCTCTTTTTGCATCTAATAAGTATTAATCCTGTTCTTTTTTTTTCTGAAGTTGTATGTTTCATCTTTACCCAGGAACTCACCACCTCAGATCTGTTTTTAGTGCTGTGGTCATCCTGGAGAAGGCAATGGCACCCCACTCCAGTACTCTTGCCTGGAAACTCCCATGGATGGAGGAACCTGGTGGGCTGCAGTCCATGGGGTCACTAAGAGTCGGACTCGACTGAGCAACTTCACTTTCACTTTTCACTTTCATGCATTGGAGAAGGAAATGGCAACCCACTCCAGGGTTCTTGCCTGGAGAATCCCAGGGATGGGGGAGCCTGGTGGGCTGCCGTCTATGGGGTCACACAGAGTTGGACACAACTGAAGCGACTTAGCAGCAGCAGCAGCAGTGGTCATCCTAGTATTTTACAATATAATCAATCAATAGTTCCACTCAACACTTAACTTTTAACGATAAATTCTCATTTAATCATTAAATCTTATTTCCAGACTTTATTTCTACAGGTTACTATAAAATAATCAAAGTAAACTCTTCTCTTTCCCAAATCTTACCCTCATAACCTAGCTTCAGATTAAGACTTAAGACCTTAGAAGTTAGTTTTCTATCTTCATAGAATAACAACTTTACCTTTTGCTCATCCTTATTATAATATGATATAAAATGAAAACTTGTTCACTGGATGTCCCTGTAAACACAACAAAAAATTCATTAAAAGTACCAATTCTTCTCTACCATCACTTGTCAGTGATCTATGGAAGGCTGAACAGAACGTGCATTTGACTCAGGAAATGGAGACTAAGTATTTCAACATGATGTAATAAAGCTAAGTCTCATCATTTCATGACTAAAGCCCTTGAGTCACTAATACAGACTGTTGGACTATAAGAAAATACTGAATTCCCCTTAAATGAGCTGACAAAATGAGAAAAGTATTAGTGTGTTATACTGATGATCTATTTTTTTCTTTCACTAAAGACTTCCCTTTTCAGTGAGTCATTTTTATAAATGATCAATCTGATAAAGGGCTTTCCTTGTGGCTCAGCTGGTAAAGAATCCACCTGCAATGCCAGAGACCTGGGTTCAGTCCCTGTTGGAAAGATCCCCTGGAGAAGGGAAAGGCTACCCACTCCAGTATTCTGGCCTGGAGAATTCCATGAACTGTATAGTCCATGGGGTCACAAAGAGTTGGACACAACTGAGTGATTTTCACTTTCACTTCACTTTAATCTGATAAAAACAAATATATATTATTTTTTGCAAAATTTCCCATATGCTATAAATGTATTCTGAAAAATATAGGATAATAGTACACAGGTGCATATAAAATGGATTTCCAACAAATAATGACATAACAGATCCAGAAATGAGACAAAAGGATCACAATAATGGTAAAGATGGATTGGTCCTCAATTTCAGCATTCTCAAAATGTTAAATGAGAGAATAATTAAGACTTCTTATAACAGCATTTTCTATCACTGTGACTTTTCTTCATACTTCTGTGGTCTTTATTTAATATCCATTGGTCTGGACTAAAGAACATTAACAAGCCAAGTGAATAAAACCATTATTATATGTGTGAGATTTATAGAGTTTAGTGAGTTAAAGTTTCTCAGTAGTGTCCGACTCCTTGCGATCTCATGGACAACACAGTCCATGGGATTTTCCAGATCATAATACTGGAGTGGGTAGCCTTTCCCTTCTCCAGGGGATCTCCCCAACCAGGAATCAAGCCCAGGTCTCCCACATTGCAGGCAGATTCCTTACCAGCTAAGCCACAGTAGCTACTTAGAAAATTTCAATACTAAAGCCCCAAGATCAATACTGAACCTGACCAAGCATCTTGTAATATGTAGTCTTCACCCAAAATAACAGAATGGAGTTCCATGTCATGGAGTGAAATTACTGCTAGTCACAAATGTGACTGGGAGAAGAGAACTGGGATGACTCATTACAACCTATCAGCTCCCAGAGGAAAAGAACACTCAAATGCTTTTTAAAAATAGCTTATAGAAGAGAGATTACATTGTGGACTTTGGATGAGGTACTTTTAAAGGCAGAAGCAGGAAGTGTGATAGTCAACTACTAACTGCTCCCCCTTCCCCACCTCAGTTAAGGTTTAATTCAAATAAAGGGAGAGGAAGGAAGATTGTTAAGGATTATGCTAACTCAAAACACATGTAGGTTCCAGAACGCACTGCCTGATGGTCAAAATATGGTTCTTGCCAGGTCACCATCTACTTGTTTATTCAATAAACTTTTATTGGGTGTCCTGTCGTGCCAATTACTGTGCCAAGCAATGGAAACACAAAGATGAATAAAATGTTCTTATCCTTAAGGAACCTTTATTCAAGTCCAGTTCAGTTCAGTTCAGTTTAGTCACACAGCTGTGTCCAGCTCTTTGTGACCCTATGGGCTGCAACACACCAGGCCTCTCTGTCCATCACCAACTCCCTGAGTTTACTCAAACTGATATCCATTGAGTCTGTGATATCATCCAACCATCTCATCTTCTGTCATCCCCTTCTCCTCCCACCTCCAATCTTTTCCAAGGAGTCAGTTCTTCACATCAGGTAGCCAAAGTATTGGAGTTTCAGCTTCAACATCAGTCNATGGGATTTTCCAGGCAAGAGTACTGGAGTGGGGTGCCATTGTCTTCTCCAATGTACTCTACATATAAGTTAAATAAGCAGGGTGACAATATGTAGCCTTGACGTACTCCTTTTCCTGTATGGAACCAGTCTGTTGTTCCATGTCCAGTTCTAACTATTGCTTCCTGATTTGCATACAGATTTCTCAAGAGGCAGGTCAGGTGACCTGGTGTCCCCATCTCTTGAAGAATTTTCCAGAGTTTGTTGTGGTCCACATAGTCAAAGGCTTTGGCATACTCAATAAAGCAGAAGTAGATGTTTTTCTGGAACTCTTGCTTTTTGGATGATCCAACGGATGTTGGCAATTTGATCTCTGGTTCTTCTGCCTTTTCTAAAACAAGCTTGAACATCTGGAAGTTCACAGTTCACTACTGTGGAAGCCTGGCTTGGAGAATTTTGAGCATTATTTTACTAGCATGTGAGATGAGTGAAATTGTGACATAGTTTGAATTTTCTTTGGCATTGCCTTTCTTTGGGATTGGAATAAAAACTGACCTTTTCCAGTCCTGTGGCCACTGCTAAGTTTTCCATATTTGCTGGCATATTGAGTTCAGCACTTTCATAGCATCATCCTTTACAAATTAGCTCAACCGGAATTCCATCAGCTCCACTAGCTTTGTTTGTAGTGATGCTTCCTAAGGCCCACTTGACTGCANGGATTGGAATAAAAACTGACCTTTTCCAGTCCTGTGGCCACTGCTAAGTTTTCCATATTTGCTGGCATATTGAGTTCAGCACTTTCATAGCATCATCCTTTACAAATTAGCTCAACCGGAATTCCATCAGCTCCACTAGCTTTGTTTGTAGTGATGCTTCCTAAGGCCCACTTGACTGCATTCTAGGATGTCTGGCTCTGCTGCTGCTACTGCTAAGTCACTTCAATCATGTCTGACTCTGTGCGACCCCATAGATGGCAACCCACAAGGCTCTCCCATCCCTGGGATTCTCCAGGCAAGAACACTGGAGTGGGTTGTCATTTCCTTCTCCAATGCATGAAAGTGAAAAGTGAAAGTGAAGTTGCTCAGTTGTATCAGATTCTTAGCAACCCCATGGACTGCAGTCTACCAGGCTCTTCCATCCATGGGATTTTCCAGGTAAGAGTACTGGAATGGGGTGCCATTGCCTTCTCCTGTCTGGGTCTAGGTGAGTCAATTGAAATCAAGGGACCAGATTAAAAAAGAGAATGATAACACAGTGAAGTGAGTGCCATGATTCACTCAAACTGAAGGCAAAGTGAGAAGTCAAGGATGCCTTCATTGAAGGGTAACCCAGAAATGAAATCTGGGGAACTAGAAAAAAGTACATATTAGGGAAATGCTCCACATGAATGAAGATGATGCTGAAAGTTTGTAAAGAAAGCCTAGCACTAGGGAGACTCAGCTTAGGTCATGATGACCAGATTGTGGAGTTCATCATGAGCTATATTGTGAGAGCCCTTACTATAAGCCATGCTAGTTTAAAGGAAGGCTTTGAAGAGCAAGTGAAATATGTCTAGCAGGAAATGTTATTCTATAGTAGTGGTGTCTGTGTGTGTTTGTGTGCTCAGTCATTTCTCACTCTTTGCAACCCCATGGACTGTAGCCCACCAGGCTCCTCTATCCATGGAATTTTCCAGACAAGAATACTGGAGTGGGTTGCCATGCCCTCCTCCTGGATCTTCCTGACCCAGTGATTGAACCCGTGTCTCTTGCACCTCCTGCATTGACAGGCAGATTCTTTACCACTGCCCCACTTGGGAAGTGCATAGTAGAGTGGAGCCAGCTATAAAGGAAAACATCTTAGGAGATGTACCAAAAGTCTAGTCATGACAGGGCACAAAAGTCTTGGGTGTGAAGAATACTAACAATGTTGAGTGAAAATCCTTCTGCACACGGGTATCCTGTATTTCTATCCTGGTTTCCAAAAGTGAAGCAGCTCTTGCAATTTATGACCTCTTAAAGACTTCCTAAAAAGACTTTTTCCTGCTTCCTTGGTAGTGTTCCCAGAGCATGAGTAAGCCCTGAATGCAAGTGATACTTCTCTCTTAAACCTTAATTAGGCACAATTAATCTAAACACACAAATTATGTTTAATAACAGATTTATCTTCAGCAATGTGTAATCCAAGTAAATATTTTATTAGTTACATTGTTCACATCAGGTTGTAGGGAATTATAAATACTTTCCTCAGAACTCCTCAGCATTCAAAATATTAATCAGCTTTGACAATATAGGATTTTTCCCTCTCATTTTTTTAATTGAAGTATAATTGCTTTATAACATTGTGTTAGCTTCTGCTATGCAACAAAGTAAATAGATTATATTATACATATACCCCCTCCCTCATGGACCTCATTCTCCCTGCATCCTACCCCTCTAGGTCAGCACAGAGCACTGAGCCGAGCTCCCTGTGCTAAACAGCAGCTTCTTACAAGCTATCTATTTCACCCGTACTGGTGTATATATGTCAGTCTTAATCTCCGAGCTTGTCCCACCCTCCCCTGTCCCCCACATGTGTCACACAGTCATTCTCTACACTTGTGCCTCTATTCCTGCACCTGTATCCTTTTTCTAGATTACACATGCATATTTTAACATATGATATTTGTTTTTTTCTTTCTGACTTACTTCACTCTATGACAGACTCATCCATATCACGACAAAGGACCCAATTTTGTTCCTTTTTATAGCTGAGAATGTTCCATTGTGTATATGTACCACATCTTCTCTATCCATTCCTCTGTCGATGGACATTTAAATTATTTCCATGTCCTGGCTCTTGTAAATAGTGCTGCAATGAACATCAGAGCACATATGATTTTTCTAATTATGATTTTCTCTGAGTACATATGCAGTACTGGGATTGCTGGGTCACATGGTAGTTCTATTTTTACTTTTTTAAGGAATACCTCCATAATGTTCTCCAAAGTGCCTGTACCAATTTACATTCCCACCAACAATGCAAGAGGGATTCCTTTTCTCCACATCCTCTCCAGTATTTATTGTTTGTAGATTTTATGATGATGGCCATTCTGACTAGCAAGAGGTGATATCTCATTGTAGTTTTTATTTGCTTTTCTCTAATAATTTGTGATTTTCACGTGTCTCTTGGCCATCTGTATAGCTTCTTTGGAGAAATGTCTATTTAGGCATCTATTTTTTGATTGGGTTGTTTGTTGTTTTGATATTGAGCCGCATGAGCTGTTTGTATTAATTCTGAAATTAATCCCTTGTCAGTTGCTTTATTTGCAATTATTTTCTCCCATTCTGAGGGCTGTCTTTTTGTTTTGTTTATGGTTTCATTTGCTAGACAGAAGCTTTTAAATTTAATTAGGTCCCATTTGTTTATTTTTGCTTTTATTTTCATTACTCTAGAACATGGCTCAAAAAAGATCTTGCTGTGATTTATGTCAAAGAGTATTTTTCCTATGTTTTCATTTAAGAGTTTTATAGTGTCTTCTCTTACATTTAGATCTTTAATCCATTTTGAATTTATTTTTCTGTATAGTGTTAGGTAGTATTCTGCTTTATCCTTTTACATGTAGCTGTCCAGTTTCATCAGCACAACTGATTGAAGAGACTGTCTTTTCTCCACTGTATATTCTTGCTTCCTTTGCCATATATTTCTTTACCACATCATAGGTGTGTGAGTTTATCTCTGGGTTTTGTACCCTGTTCCACTGATCCATATTTCTGCTTTTGTGCCAGGATCATACTGTCTTGATTTCTGTAGCTGTGTAGTCTAGTCTGAGGTTGGGAAGTCTGGTCCTTCCAGCTCCATTTTTTTTTTCTCAAGATTGCTTTGGCTGTTGTGTTTCCATACAAACTGTAAGTATTTTTATTATAATACTGTGAAAAATGCCATTAGTAGTTTTATAGGGATTGCGCTGAATCTGTAGATTACTTTGGAGAGCACAATCATTTTCAAAATATTGATTATTCCCATCAAAGAACATGTTATATTTGTCCATCTGTTTGTGTCATCTTCAATTTCTTTCATCAGTACTTAATAGTTTTCTGAGCACAGGTCTTTTGCCTCCTTATGGAGGTTTATTCTAGGTTCCCTCTCATTTTTTAATAGTTACTTCTATATTCTAGATAAACAAACTTATCCTTAAATGTCTGCTTTATAATTATGTCCTATCTTAATTTTTCCTTTAGGTAGAAACTTAATCTGACATTATCTCATCCTGACTCTCTCTCGGCTTTGTTCAGCCATCTCTTGCCTGTTATTGACACCCAAACTTTGCATCTGTCTGCTTCTCTCCAAGTATCTCCTCAATCACCATTCATCTATTCATACTCTAAATTGTGATATGTACGTATCAAACCAGTCGATCCTAAAGGAAATCAACCCTGAATATTCACTGGAAGGACTATTGCTGAAGCTGAAGCTCCATTATTTTGGCCACCTGATGTGAAGAGCTGAGTCATTGGAAAAGACCCTGATGCTGGGAAAGATTAAAGGCAAAAGGAGAAGAGGGCAACAGAGGATGAGATAGCTAGATACCATCACTGACTCACTGGACATGAATTTGTACAAACTTCAAGAGATAGTGAAGGACAGGGAGCCTGGCGTGCTGCAGTCCATGGGGTCACAAAGTGTCAGACACAACTTAGCGACTAAACAATGACACGTGTGTGTAAAGCCAGCCTTTGAAAGCAATTAATGGCTACTCTAGCATCCTAGACCTGAGGCTCTTTATTTGTTAAGCACAGTCTGGGGCTCTTAAGTGACCCTGATATTAAAGTCCTCATCCAAGACATTAAGTATTCTATCCATAGAGAGAAACTGATATTATTATCATGTCTGATCATGGCCTGAAAGAGAAAAATCAGACTCAAAATAGTTACCACATATAGAACAAAAGGTTTATCCCCATAGAATGCCCTACATTCAGTTCTAACAATGCTGTCAATAAAGATTCAATCCTTGCCTGCCACCTGATCTTCTTTGTGTAATTACCCATATGCTCTTCATCATTTGGCTTTGTACCTGGTTACTTTTAACTTTTATCTCATCATCACTCCCTTATAGCCTCTTGCTAGCAAAATCGCTTTTCCTAATTTTCTTTCCAGTCTCATGGAAAGTCTCTCTCAGCTTAGTTAGCACTGAGTTCTTCTAGGCAAGCTTTCTGGTTAACCCTGGAGACCTGCTCATTCCATCATTCTGAGACTAGAACTGACTTCCTCCTCATAGCCTTGTGTTATTCCTTAGAAACTTACACAACTTGGCAATTCAACAATTTTTGTGTGTACATAAAGCAAAACTCACAATGAGCTGCCATAATTTTTCACCTCATAAGTGAGGAATAACCTCAAGTGTTGATCATAGTGATGATTTACAGAGATTTTGTTTTGTTTTGCTTAAATTGCTTAGCTTTTGTGTTTTTTTAATCACAGCCTTCAAGGTCTTTGACTTCTGCTGTTTGTCGACTATGTAATTAATTCTAGTTTGTGTCAAGCTCTTAAACTAATGTTAGAAAAAGCATTTCCATATACATAATTCATTATTTTCTTATAAATTAGAAGCTTCATGATGAAGAATGTTTCTTTCAATAATTTTACTCTACAAAAAAAGGAAATTTTCTACTCAAATGCAATATTTTATCATCTTAATATTTCTGGAAGATAATTGTATGTTTTTCAAGTCAAAGGACAAAAGACACTAATGCCTGAGTTCAAGCAGATGAGCTGGCTATTTTTGTAGCAGATTGTGTCTTCAATGCAGTTACAGTTTTAGTCATGCTTACACATCACATATGAATTAATTTCTATACCTAAATATAATTTGGTTTGTACATGTGTGTTTATGTTATACAAATCTCTTTCTTACCCCCCAACAAGGCAAACTCAACCAGATTATCATCTGGTGCCAACTATGATGAAAAGCATAGGAGATTTAGTCTGAAAGTAATTACTTTGGGGAAATTATATCTAAAATTAAGGAGAAATAAATTGCCCTTTTCTTTTTCCTCTAGTGCAATTTCTCCATTTGCTTAATATAGCCACTAATCCCAACATTTTCTGTAGAGAGGACAAATTACTAATTCTATATAATTACAAACTGTGTGCAACTGTTAAGAAAGTATGTCTTTAGGAAGTCATTTTAATATTCTTCCTTTATTGTCCCAATCCTAGCACTTAGAAAGTAATTCCTTAAACCTCAGCTAGCTCTGCCAGTTCCTGAATTACAAAGATGTGCTTATATACATTAGTCAAGTAAATGACACTAGGCAAAGTTTATCTTAGAATCATATATGTCAAAAAATGTATTCATCAAGATTATTTTAAGAATAACTATTTTACTTTAAAAGGGTCAGAATTTAGATTAAATATGACATTTAATTAGCACCTTAAGTTATGACCTCTCTTAACTTACCATTAAATACTTATGACAAAACAGGAGTGGAAATGCAGTTATAATCAATTGTGAATACAAGAAAAGGATATAGCCAGTGCAAAATATACAATAAATGGAGATGAATCCATTCATATATTACTCTCTCTGCTGACAATCCCCAAATCTATGAAGGCNATGACATTTAATTAGCACCTTAAGTTATGACCTCTCTTAACTTACCATTAAATACTTATGACAAAACAGGAGTGGAAATGCAGTTATAATCAATTGTGAATACAAGAAAAGGATATAGCCAGTGCAAAATATACAATAAATGGAGATGAATCCATTCATATATTACTCTCTCTGCTGACAATCCCCAAATCTATGAAGGCATTTCTTCACATGCCGCTGTTGTTGCTAAGTTGCTTCAGTCATGTCCAACTCTGTGCAACCCAATAGACGGCAGCCCACCAGACTCTCCCATCCCTGGGATTCTCCAGGCAAGAATACTGAAGTTTATTGCCATTTCTGAATAAGCAATTTCATTATCCAATGTTTGGTTGCTATAATATGAAAGTGAAAGTGTTAGTCACTCAGTAATGTCCAGCAACATTGGGATACTGTAGACTATAGCCCACCAGGCTCCTTTATCCATGAAATTTTCCAGGAATACTGGAGTGGGTTGCATTTCCTTTTCCAGGGCATCTTCCTGACCCAGGGATTGAACCCAGGTGTCCTGCATTGCAGGCAGATTCTTTACAGTCTAAGCCACTAGAGAAGCCCATTTTATGTGTATATATATATATGTTATATTTATATACATATATATTATACCTAAATGTAGATATACAATTGACTTTTGTACATTGGACTTGTATTATAAAAGTTTGCTAAATTAACTTATTAGATCTAGTAGTTGTTTATAGACTATTTTAGATATTCTACATAAATGATTACATTATCTGTGAAGACAAGTTTATACTTCTTTCCAATTTGGTTGTATTTTTTTTTGTCCAGTTAAACTAGTTAGGCCCACCAGTGTAATGTCAAGTAAAATATATGAAAGCACATTTTTGCCTTGCTCCCCATTTTATGGAGAAAGTATTCAATATTTCAAAGTTAAGTTTGATGTTTAGCTATATATTTATCATAGATGTCTCTTATTAAGAAAATTTCCTTATGTTCCTAATTTGCAGAGTTTTCATTATGAATAAGTGTTGAATATCATGAAAAGTCTTTCCTTTATCTACTGATAAAATAAAAAAAATTTTTTTCAGTCTACTGATATGGTAAATGATATTAATTCATTTTTTGAGTCAATATTGCATTCCTGAGATAAACTTCAGTTATGATATATTATGCTTTTTATGTATTGCTGAGCTTGATTTATTATTTGCCATTTTTTTAAATAATTTTATTTGTGTCTTCTTAGGTATGGTTCTGTAGTTGTCTTTTCTTGCAATATCGTGATCTGGTTTTGGTATTGGGATAATCTATTCTACACCACGCCCAAGGTAAGAGAAACCCAAGTAAGATGGTAGGTGTTGCAAGAGGGTATCAGAGGGCAGACACACTGAAACCATACTCACAGAAAACTAGTCAATCTAATCACACTAGGACCACACCCTTGTCTAACTCAATGAAACTAAACCATGCCTGCAGGGCAATCCAANACAACCACAATGATGTGATCGTTCACCTAGAGCCAGATATCCTGGAGTGGGAAGTCAAGTGGGCCATAGGAAGGATCACTATGAACAAAGCTGGTAGAGGTGATGGAATTTCAGCTGAGGTATTTCAAATCCTAAAAGATGATGCTGTTAGAGTGCTACGTTCAGTAGACCAGCAAATCTGGAAAACTCAGCAATGGCCACAGGACTGGAAAAGGTCAGTTTTCATTCCAGTCCCAAAGAAAGACAATACCAAAGAATGATCAAACTACCACACAACTGCACTCATGTCACATGCTAGAAAGGTCATACTCAAAATTCTCCAAGCTAGGCTTCAACCGTACATGAACTGAAAACTTCCAGTGTACAAACCAAATTTAGAAAAGCCAGAGATCAAATTGCCAATATCCACTGGATCATAGAAAAAGCAAGAGAATTCCAGAAAAAAAAAAATCTATTTCTTCTTCAGTGACTATGCTAAAGCCTTTGACTGTGTGAATCACAACAAACTGTGGAAAATTCTTAAAGAGATGGGAATACCAGACCACCTGACCTGCCTCCTGAGAAATCTGTATGCAGGTCAAGAAGCGACAGTTAGAAATGAACGTAGAACAACAGACTCATTCAAAATTGGAAAAGAGTACATCAAGGTGGTATATTGTAACCCAGCTTATTTAACTTCTTTGCAGAGTACATTATGCAAAATGCCAGGCTGAATGAAGCACAAGCTGGAATCAAGATTGCTGGGGAAATATCAATAACCTCACATATGCAGATGACACCACCCTTTTGGCAGAAAGCAAAGAGGAACTAAAGAGCTTCTTGATGAAAGTAAAAGAGGAGAGTAAAAATGTTGGCTTAAAATTCAACATTCAAAACACTANATTATGCAAAATGCCGGGCTGGATGAAGCACAAGCTGGAATCAAGATTGCTGGGGAAATATCAATAACCTCACATATGCAGATGACACCACCCTTTTGGCAGAAAGCAAAGAGGAACTAAAGAGCTTCTTGATGAAAGTAAAAGAGGAGAGTAAAAATGTTGGCTTAAAATTCAACATTCAAAACACTAAAGCCATGGCATTCTGTCCCATCACTTCATGGCAAACAGATGGGGAAACAATGGAAACAGTGACAGGCTTTATTTTCTTGGACTCCAAAATCACTGCGGATTGTGACTGCAATGATTAAATTCAAAGATGCTTGCTCCTTGGAAGAAAAGCTAAGACCAACCTAGACAGTGTATTGAAAGCAGACACTGCTTTGCTGACAAAGGTCCATATAGTCAAAGCTATGGTTTTTCCAGTAGTCATGTATGGCTGTGAGAGTTGGACAATAAAGAAAACTGAGTGCTGAAGAACTGATGCTCTCCAACTGTGGAGTCCCCTGGACTGAAAGAAGATGAAATTAGTCAGTCCTAAAGGAAATCAACTCTGAATATTCACTGGAAGGACTGATGTTGAACTGAAGCTCTAATACTCTGACCACATGATGCAAAGAGCTGACTCAATGGAAAAGACCCTGATGCTNATTAAATTCAAAGATGCTTGCTCCTTGGAAGAAAAGCTAAGACCAACCTAGACAGTGTATTGAAAGCAGAGACACTGCTTTGCTGACAAAGGTCCATATAGTCAAAGCTATGGTTTTTCCAGTAGTCATGTATGGCGGTGAGAGTTGGACCATAAAGAAGACTGAGTGCTGAAGAACTGATGCTCTCCAACTGTGAAGTCCCCTGGACTGAAAGAAGATGAAATTAGTCAATCCTAGAGGAAATCAACTCTGAATATTCACTGGAAGGACTGATGCTGAACTGAAGCTCTAATACTCTGACCACATGATGCAAAGAGCTGACTCAATGGAAAAGACCCTGATGCTGGGAAACATTAAAGGCAGGAGAAGAGGGACAACAGATGGTTAGATGGCATCACGAATCAATGGACATGAGTTTGAGCAAGCTCCAGGGAATGGTAAAGGATAGGGAAGCCTGGTGTGCTGCAGTTCATGGGGTTGCAAATAATTGGACACAACTGAGCAAATGAAGAACACATTCAAAAGTCCTATGAAAAACCAGTGATAGTTTAATAGTACCACAAAAATTAGGTGAAAAAAATATAATAATTTAAGTTATGTATTCTGATGTTAATGCACATATATGAAATTATGCTCACAATTACACAAAATACTAGAAGGGAATGGGTCAAAATATTTGCAGTTTGTTTCATGGATGATGACAGACTACTATTTTCTTTATCTTTTAATGTAATCTACCTTCCCTACAATAAGAATATATTAATTTTGTAATGAACAAAAAATTGTATTTATATGATTGCTATTTCATTTAAAAATATTGTTTTCAGACATTATTTTAGGCCACACATGAAATGATTTGCTTCCTACAGCCTCCAAGTAATCGTAAGCATATAAAACCTGGTAGCTTGTAGATCTAAATAAAAGCTGAGCAAAATCAGTATGAATAGCTCTGGATAAGAGAATAAAATTAAAATCATATTTAAGGAGGCTTGTTTGTAACAGTATGTGATGAATCCCTGTGTAGATCATTATTTTTTTACATTCTACTTTCCAGAGCTGTCTTAGATTCTGGACTAGTGTTCCAGTTATGTGTGGCAATAGTTATAATGTGTGATTTGAGGCTTCCAATGAAGAATCAATTATTTAGTTGAAAAATCAACCAAAATACTTACCCTATTTTGGGGGGCTCCAAAATCACTGCAGATGGTGATTGCAGCCATGAAATTAAAAGATGCTTACTCCTTGGAAGAAAAGTTATGACCAACCTAGATAGTATATTCAAAAGCAGAGACTACTTTGTCGACTAAGGTCCATCTAGTCAAANGCCCTGGGATTTCTTTGGAAGGAATGAGGCTAAAGCTGAAACTCCAGTACTTTGGCCACCTCATGTGAAGAGTTGACTCATTGGAAAAGATTCTGATGCTGGGAGGGATTGGGGGCAGGAGGAGAAGGGGAGGACCGAGGATGAGATGGCTGGAAGGCATCACTGACTCGATGGGCGTGAGTCTGAGTGAACTCCAGGAGTTGGTGATGGACAGGGAGGCCTGGCGTGCTGCGATTCATGGGGTCGCAGAGTCGGACATGACTGAGCAACTGAACTGAACTGAACTGATTCATATCTAAAATGTAACAATCGTTTGTTTCTGTAGGTTCTTTGGAAGTCAAGAACCATTTTTGTTAACCTTTCAATGTTCAACATTGGCACACAGTTTGGTGAAAATTGGATGAATGAATGAAAAGCCTAGGAGACCCCTAGTAGTCATCGATCCTGGATCTGCAAATGCTTTTCCAAGGGATAACATATTGTTCTCAAATACCTAAGAATAAACAGTTTATCAGATTAACTTCCTCTGTGTTGAGCAGTCCATGAAAACATTCCCTATAGTCACTCCAGATTCAAACCTGGTATCTACTCCAAAATCTCGATGCACATTCCTCAAGATCTAGGGAGTAGGAGAGAAGGCTGGGTCTATGAGACTACAGAGTTTGATACTGAATTTATTTAAGTCAGATATATGTACAATGTGCAGAAAACTAGAGGAAATATATCATTATGACAGGAAAGGTCATAATGGTATATTTCTCACTCCAGCTCCTCCACCACCACAGGCAAATTCTTTATGTGCCCCAAAGTCTGGGAAGTCACATTTTTAGATCTTTATTAAGTTTTAATGACACCAAAAGTGACTAATGAATCCCCTTCAATGTAAGCAAATCATCAGCCACAGCTAACTATAATTTGGTAGTCCCCTATATTGTTACTTATTCACCTATATTCTTAAACAACACTGAGTATCCCTTATCAGCTAAATCTTTCAAGGTGCTAAATGTGTACAAGACAGGATCTCTGCTTTTCAGTATATCTGTCATCCTCCCACAAAGAAGATAACTTATTTTCCTCTTCTTCCTTCTCTTTCTTATGCTTAATATTAAAGATCTATTGACTGCCCATAATCCAATGGCACTGTCTCAATTTTCTATGTCTGTGAACTCATTGAGTCTTCACTATTCCCCCATTTTACAGATGAAAAAACTGCATTGCTCAGAGGTTAAAGAATTTGCCAAGGATTAATAGCCCATCAGACAGAATTTGGATCCAAGAAATAGGTCTTCAGAGCTTGAGCTTCTAGTCCTTATATAAGTGTGTGCANCAATGGCACTGTCTCAATTTTCTATGTCTGTGAACTCATTGAGTCTTCACTATTCCCCCATTTTACAGATGAAAAAACTGCATTGCTCAGAGGTTAAAGAATTTGCCAAGGATTAATAGCCCATCAGACAGAATTTGGATCCAAGAAACAGGTCTTCAGAGCTTGAGCTTCTAGTCCTTATATAAGTGTGTGCAGTATACTTATATGTAAAAGTAATATATATTTACATATAATTCATATATAATATAAATTATATATGTATAAAATTCATATCTTTACATGAAATTAAAGGCATTTCAAATTTAAGTGCTCTCCTCTTGGCTACGTCATTACATTATAGACACAATAAGAGAATTCTCAAGGTACCAAGGCCTTCCCTGGTGGCTCAGGTGGTAAAGAATCTGCCTGAAATGTAGGAGACCTGGGTTCAATCCCTGGGTTGGGAAGATCCCCTGGAGAAAGGAATGGCTACTCACTCCAGTATTCTTGGGCTTCCCTTGTGGCTCAGTTGGTAAAGAATCCACCTGCAATGTGGGAGACCTGGGTTCAACCCCTGGGTTGGGAAGATCCCCTGGAGAAAGTAATGGCTACCCAATCCAGCATTCTTGCTTGGAGAATTACATGGACAGAAGAGCCTTGTGGACTACAGTACATGGGGATTGCAAAAAGTCAGACATGACTGAGAAACTAACACTTTCACACTTTCTCAAAATACCACAAGCAGAAATTACTAATAATAAAGGGAACCCTCACTAAACTAGAGTCAGGAGGCCAGAAGAGTACTATTCTAAGACAATGCAGATCCCAACAAGAAGAGACAGATTTTGCACTCTGGCAGGAAATGATACCACTACAACTAGGAGAAAGATTTTCTCCCTGAGCTCCCTGGAAATAGATCATCCGATGAGAGACTATCACAACTCAGCCAATGAAATGCCACTTTGAACTCCTAGCTTCCGCCACGGAACTTTTTGTTTATACTAGCCCTTGCCAACTTCCCTTTCTCCTCTACAAATGAGCACTTTCTTTTTTAGAAACTTATTACTTCTTTCCTTTATAGCAGCAATCCCCAAGCTTTTTGGTACTAGGCCCTAGTTTCATGGAAGACAACTTTTTCACTGATAGGGGGATGATTTCAGGATGAATCAAGCACATCACATTTATTATGGGGCCACTGATCTGACAGGAGGCAGAGCTCAGGTGGTAAGGTGAGCAGTGGGGAGTGGCTGTAAATAGATATGAAGCTCTGCTTGCTCAGTCACTGTTCACCTCCTGCTGTGTGGCCCAGTTCCTAACAGGCCATGGGCCAGTAGCAGTCTGTGGTCCAGGGGTTGAGGATCCCTGATTTCCAAGACGTGTATGTGGTTCATCCATAGTCGCCTGTATCAAATTGNAGATATGAAGCTCTGCTTGCTCAGTCACTGTTCACCTCCTGCTGTGTGGCCCAGTTCCTAACAGGCCATGGGCCAGTAGCAGTCTGTGGTCCAGGGGTTGAGGATCCCTGATTTCCAAGACGTGTATGTGGTTCATCCATAGTCGCCTGTATCAAATTGCAATTCTTCACTGTGCCCAAATAAATCGTTTTTGCTGGTAAAATAACTGGCTGTTTTATTGTTTTAGGTGAACACTAGTCAAAAGGTTTCACATCCCACTTACTCATCAGGAATACCGTAATACTCACACTGTTTTCATCTCTTAGCCTGAAGGTGATAACATCACTTTTCAGACAGGTCCAGGTACTCAGTGTAGCATTGCCCATTTCTGTGATGGTGGATCAAAAATAATTATGGAGACTAGAAGTGTTGATGATGGTCCCTGGGCACTTATACAAGAGACAAAGGACTTGATTCATCCTTTAACCCAGCAAGAGGGAAAAGGGTACTTTCCTAGTTACAGAAGCTAGCCTGGGCCAAGAGTAACTAAAAATGAAATTTGAGCACAGACTCCCCGAAACCTAATCTCAGAAGAAATTGCCCAGGGAAATTCCCAGCTCTTGCCCAGAGAAATTCCATCGGACTCTGAACAAAGGGAACAACTTCTCTCTAAGTAAATTAAAGAAGCAAGCATTCAGGAAGAATATTTGCATACATTATTCATCATCCCTCCTTGTGGCCGACTTACAGAGAAAGATGGCCACAATTTAATACATGTATTCGGGGTTTTTCCTGAGTTTTCCCAAGAATTTTTTATAATACCATACTATATGGGGGAAAAAAAAAAAAGAAATAGGGAAAATTATAGCTAAGCACATATGGCCCAGAGACAAAGAGATATCACAGTAGGTAAGCAAAGTCTCCCTGGCTGAGAATAATACATGTGAGAAGTAGTGGGTAAGAAATTAGAACTAAGTGACTAACTAAGAAGTTGGCTATCACAAGCTAAGGGAGAATTGTAATGATGTGACCTCTGGTAGGCTTCTCAGGTGGCACTGGTGGTAAAGAACTTGCCTGCCAATGCAGGAGACATATGGGACATGGGTTTGAAACTCTGGGTCAGGAAGATCCCCTGAAGGAGGGCATGGCAACCCACTCCAGTATTCTTACTTGGAGAACCTGTGGACAGAAGAGCTTGGTGGGCTACGGTCCATAGGGTGGCAAAGAGTCGGACGTGACTGAGGCGACGTAGCATGCAAATGACCTCAGGTAGAGGTGAAGAGGAAGAGATAAGCTCCAAAGATAGCAGTAATATCCAGTCAGATGACTAGACAAGTGATTGGTATGTGAACGGTCAGAGAGAGCTGAAAATACAAAGATTTTGTCCAAGTGTCTGACCTGAGTGTCTGGAAGAACTGATGATGCCATTAAGAAGAAGACGTAAACTCCCTTTTTTTGAGGGAAAAAAAGTGGACTTGTTAACTTTCAGGCACTAGTCAGATATGCTTACGGGGATATCCAGTAGGCATGCACACAAAAGTGATGAAAAGGGCAAAGCCAATAAATGTTATGCTGTTTTTGTAATTATTGCGTCTTCCAAGTGCTTACTTGATTTAACTCTCACAAATAACCCTCAGTAAGCGACCAGGAAAGCTAGACTTAGTCTCAATGTACAAATTTCAAAATTCAGGCATTGTGATAAGAAATTTCACACTGTGCATAGCAGATCTTCAACCTAAATACTCCTGGCACATTTAGTACATTTATGCCATGAGCTACTATGCCACAGAGCCTGAATATATCATCAGTTGAGATATTATCCTTTCACAGATGATGTGAAAGGAGAACAGACTATTCAAAATAGGAAACAAATAACTTGGTTCTCAGTACATCTGTCATAGACTATTTAATTTAAAAATAAAATACTGACTGTTTTCTCTTCAAATGGTCCTACCTTGTTAACTCATTTGTAACCAACATGTTTGTCAAAATCCCTAGTATACCACTGTATTAATGATGCCTTTTATTTTCTCATACTTTCATATCTTGGGGTCTTGTCTGAAAATGGCAAACTAGTTATCTGGAGCACGTCTTTCAGGTAAACCAAGCCAGAGTCCAATCCCAACCACTTCCTTACTCAGTTCTCACTCAGCCATTGTCTACCTTCCCAGTTAGGCCAGGTACCAGGCCACTAGGGACAGCCCTTGTGCTGTTCACTCAGAAATTATTCAAACTATCCAACCTAAACCTGTTTCTTGCCTCACCTGTTCCTTCCTTTGGAAACCACAATAAAGGCTCTAACCAAATGCTCCCCCTCGTCACATATACCTCTCAGCAGATACTGTTGCTCTCCTGTGGAGCTCTCGAAGGCATGGCATATCCCCTTCTCTCTGAGTCTGTGAGTTTAACAAACCATCTTTTCTAATGGTTGGCATTCCTGACCTGCTGGCCTTGCTTATCTAAATAATAATAAAATCTATATTTTAAAATAACCAGTCAGAAACTAGAAGCCAAACTAATGAAGAAAACACAAAGTGGACAGATTTTCGTGTGATCAGTATTGAACTAAACTTGGATCAGCTCACCTGACATGCAGCAAAGCCAATCTACTGACAAAGGGTTTTGGTGAAGTAAATTACAGGATTTATTTCAGGGCACCAAGCAAGGAGAACAGGCAGAAGGTGCTCAAAAGCTCCACACTTCCCAATGACTTTCAGGCAAGATTTTCAAAGTTAACATTAGGCATGGGGGCACAGGGTACATCTTATGTGGCTAATACATAGAAAAAGAGATTTTTGATTCCTGGGTCGGGAAGATTCCCGTGGAGAAGGAAATGGCACCCCAATCCAGTACTCTTGCCGAGAAAATTCTGTGGGCAGAGGAGCCTGGCTGGCTAAGGTCCATGGAGCCGCAAAGAGTTGGACATGACTGAGCAACTGAACACACAGACATGCACTTATTAAAATTTTTAGTTTTAAAATTGCTTTCTAATACTAATCTTCTTTACTTTTAAATAATTTTATCTTTGTACCTTGATATATGTATCATATCACAAAAGATAATTTCACCAGCAATAATCATTGCTCATATTTTAACACATCTCTATGTATCCCAATACCAATATATGATGAGTTTTTTAAAATATAATAACGTATCCCAATACAGAGAACCTTTGGAACGTGGGCAAATCTTGCTTGCCATCTGTGTTTATAGATAAAGTTTAATGATAATAAAGCCATGCTCAGTCATTTATGCATTGTCTACAGCTAACTTTCTGCTACAGAAGTAGAATAATTGCAGTGGAGACCACATAGCCTGTAAAGCTTAAAATATTTACTATTTGACCATTTATAAAAAATGTTTGCCAACCCTGATATACTGTGTACATTTTGTCATATCGTTTCTATTATGACAATATTATTTTAAGTCTCACAGTAAGCAATTACAACTTATGTTATAATTTAATCTATTAAATAATTTTGGGATCATAAACTCGGCATCATGATTCTCAGAAATAAACTTTTTAAATTTGATTTTAGACCATGAAGATTTACAAAAGTCTGAAAGGCTAATTTTTAAATAATAGAGTTTTTTTAATATTGTTAAATTTAAAACTGAAATTACAAAGCAAGATACTGATTCTGTGTATTAGGGCTTAAAATCCATTGCACTTTCAGAGAGTATAAAACGGTAACATAGCCAACATTGAGTATGAAGTTGGGAAGTCATTTCTACACATAGGCATTCAAAATCCCATGTTTTCGTAAGAACAAAGTTTTCTCTCCTTTTGTTTGTTAACTATTCAAAAGAAGCTGATACAGCACCTTAAGAGTTCCCAAGCTCCTCTGTAAAGCCCCCTCATATTTTGGCCAATTTGACACAGTAGAACTAGAACATGTCTAAAAAGAAAGAGCAGAAGGAGAAGGAGACTAATACTCTATGACCTAAGTAAATCTTTCTCAAAATACTCATTAACAACTATGTTAAAAATCTAAATACATGGGGTATAGAGGANAGCACCTTAAGAGTTCCCAAGCTCCTCTGTAAAGCCCCCTCATATTTTGGCCAATTTGACACAGTAGAACTAGAACATGTCTAAAAAGAAAGAGCAGAAGGAGAAGGAGACTAATACTCTATGACCTAAGTAAATCTTTCTCAAAATACTCATTAACAACTATGTTAAAAATCTAAATACGTGGGGTATAGAGGAGACTATGCTGTCACTCAGGATCCAAGTTTATTCCAAATTAAGCTCTCATCTCAGCTCTACAGAATGAAAACAGTGATGTCAAAGGCAAAATACAAGGATGGGATGTACACCAAGAGGATGTCTACACTGCCGCTGCTAAGTCACTTCAGTCGTGTCCGACTCTGTGCGACCCCGTAGACGGCAGCCTACCAGGCTCCCCGTCCCTGGGATTCTCTAGGCAAGAACACTGGAGTGGGTTGACATTTCCTTCTCCAGTGCATGAAAGTGAAAAGTGAAGTCGCTCAGTTGTGTCCAACCCTCAGCGACCCCATGGACCACAGCCTTCCAGTCTCCTCTGTCCATGGGATTTTCCAGGTAAGAGTACTGGAGTGGGGTGCCATGTCTACACTATGATAATGGTAAAAATATTTAGGATTGTGCTTACTTTTTAAGCGAACTATAAATAATTAATATGGAGCTTGAATCTGCCATATTTGAATAAGCTGAGTTACTATGGAGATTCTAATTCATGCAAAATAATTACAAGCCAATAAAAAGCATTTTAATATAAAGTTTATCTATCTATCTATATTAAACCACAATATGTTTGANTTATAAATAAAATTAAATATAATCAATAAATGAATCAATATGAAAGAGGAGAACTAAAGCTTTCCTTTCTCTGCCTCTTTACATCTTTTCCTTAATCTATTTTTTTTTAACATCACTAATATTTAGGAGACAAGGTAAATTCAGGGCAAGAATGAATCTACCGAACCGTGCTTCTGGTTTATCTTTCCAGACATACTTCTTTAATCCGTCACAAGATGTGCTTCAAGCTGACGCAGGAAGCATTACCAAAGAGGACAGCTGAGGTTAGACTGTTCATAAATAATTATAAACAAATGAATTGTTTACTTAGTCTGCAATGTTTGGGGACTCAATTATGTTCCAGTTTTCAAAGCCCTGCAACCCCCTAACCAGTTTGTCACCAGATTCTTTTCCCTGCGCAAATCACAGGTTCTTACTGCATCACTCATAACTCACCACCAAAGACTTCAGTCCGACATATGTTATGCTCCACTCATTTTCAGAAATGATCTTATCAGTAAATCATCATAATATCAGACTCCTGTTGTATAATAGTGCCATGGAGAAATATACCCAGGGCTTAGTAAATGGATCTAGCCGTGCCACTATTTCAGAAAGTGTGAAAGAAGCCATTTAACATAAGCACTGTACAGAAATAAGAGGCAGGTTTCTTCCCCTTTACATAATGTATTCCCTGGTATATAAAGAGGAACATTACTCTTTTTTTGTTAATGGAGTATAATTGCTTTACAATGTTGTTAGTTTCTGCTGTACAACAAAGTGTATTGGCTATTTGTACACGTACATCCCCTCCTTCTTGGATCTCCCTTTCACCACCATCCTCCATCCCACCCACCTAGGTCACCACAAAGCACCCAGCTGAGTTCCCTGCACTACACAGCAGGTTCCCACTAGCTATCTATTTTGCACATGGTAGCATATATATGTCAGTTCTAATCTCCCAATTCATCCTATCCTCTCATTCCCTGCTGTGTCCACACATCTGTTCTCTGTGTCTCTGTCTCTGTCCCTACCCCACAAATAGGTTCATCAGTACCATTTTTCTAGATTCCATACATATGTGTTAATATCCAATATTTGTTTTTCTCTTTCTGACTTACTTAAGTCTGTATGGCTTCATTATTTAATGTCACTTAAATACTCATGTAAACTGAAAAAAACACAAATCTACTTTTCCCTAAAGAAGGGAGTAACAATTTGGAGATATTAGGGGTAACAGTTGGGGCTTCCCTAAGTGGCTCAGAAGGTAAAGAATCTGCCTGCAATGTGAGAGACCAGAGTTCAATCCCTGGGTCAGGAAGATTCCCTGGAGAAGGGAATGGTAACCCCACTTCAGTATTCTTATCTGGAGAATTCCATGGACAGAGGAGCCTGGTGAGCTACAGTCCATGGAGTCACAAAGAGAGTTGGACATGACTGAGCGACACTCACACACACACACACACACACACACACACACA